>JACEEZ010016572.1:12500-32500 GCA_016584305.1 Chionoecetes opilio
AACTATGAAATTTTTTGTTTTAGTGGCTTTTATTTTTTTGCCCTTGGCCAGTCCCTTGTGATGTAGAAACAAATATATATGCCTTGTATTCTTTTAACTCTGTATATATATTTATCGTTGTATATCTATTATTATTATTATTATTATTATTATTATTATTATTATTTTTTATTATTATTTTTTTATTATTATTATTAATTTTATTATTATTATTATTATTATCATTATTATTTTTATTATTATTTTTATTTTATTATTATTATTTTATTATTATTATTATTATTATATTATTATTTCATTATTATTATCATTTTTTATTATCATTATTATTATCATTATTATTATTAATTAATTTATATTGTTATTATTTTTGGTTTTATTATTTTATTTTTTATTATTATTTTTTTATTATTATTATTATCATATTATTTTCATTATTATTATCATTATTAAATTTTTATTATCCATTAGTTATTTAGTTATTAGTAGTAGTAAATAGTATAGTAGTAATAGTAGTAGTAGTAGTAGTAGTAGTGGTATAGTAGTGGTGGTAAGTAGTGGTAGTAGTGGTAGTAAGTAGTAGTGGTAAATAGTAGTAGTGGTAGTAGTAGTAGTAGAAAGTAGTAAGTATTTTTTCTTGTATATTTAATAAAATAATTTTCTTCTCTCTCAGGGCAAGAAAAAATCCTGTTATCGGGACAACGTTGGCTACAGGCAAGGCTCAGGGATAGTGATTGCTACGGGGTGGGCAGTCTATAGGTGAGCCCCCATACCTAGACCCTGTCCTTATACATGTGTGTGTGTGTGTCCCTTCCCAAAATACCCTTAAATTATTACTGAAAAACTTTAATTTACGCTTCATTCAGATCACCAGATCTTCCTTGGCTATATAAAATGGTCTGTTGTCAGTCATAAATAAGGAAAAGTCATGAATATACCACAGTAGTTAGTGGGCAAAGGGTCTAAACAGGTATGCAAAAACATTTCTTTTAGTAACTATATACCACAGTAGTTTTGTGGGAAAAGGGTACTAAAAGGTCTAGCTATAAAACTTGCTTTAGTCATGAATATACCACAGTTTAGTGGGCCCAAAGGATACTAAAAAGGCACGCTATAAAAAAATTGCTTATAGCACTGAAAATTTCCCCCGTAGTTTTTGGACAAAGGCTATAAACGGTCATAGCTATAAAAAATTGCTTATACTACTACAAAAAGTCTAATGGTACACAAATTACAATGGAAATACTCTCGGGGCCTAAGGGGGGAAAAGTAATGGCATCAGTTGAGAGAGTGTCCATCAGCCTGTCAGTTTTGAGAGAGAGTCGCTAGCCGTCGTATGGGGAAAAGAGTCGTCATCACCTGCAGTTGAGAGAGTCATATCAGCCCGTCAGTAGAAGAGAGTCGCATCAGCCTGTCAGTATGAGAGAGAGTCGTCATCAGCCGTCAGTATGGGAAACGTCATCAGCCTGTCAGTATGAGAGAGTCGTCATCAGCCGTCAGTATGAGAGAGAGCGTCATCAGCCTTCAGTATGAGAGGATCTCACAGCCTGTCGTATGAGGAGAGTCGTCATCAGCCGTCGTATGAGAGAGAGCCTCATCAGCCTGTCAGATAGAGATGCATCAGCCGCGTATAGAGAGTCGTCATCAGCCCTTCAGTATGAGAGAGTCACAGCCTGTCAGTATGAGAGAGTCGTCACAGCCTGTCAGTAGAGAGAGAGTCTCATCAGCCTGTCAGTATGAAGGAGTCGTCATCAGCCGTCATTGAGAGAGAGAGTCTCATCAGCCTGTCAGTATGAGAGAGAGCGTTTATCAGCCTATCAGTATGAGGAGAGTCTATCAGCCCATCATATGAGGAGATCGTCACAGCCCCGTCAGTAGAGAGGAGTCGCATCAGCTGTCGTAGAAGAGATCGTCATCGCCTGTCAGTATGAGAAGAGTCTATCAGCCATCAGTATGAGAGAGAGTCGTCATCAGCCATCGATGAGAGAGACTCATCAGCCTATCAGTATGAAGAGTCGTCATCACCTGTCAGTATTTAGAGTCGTCCGCCTCTCATATGGAAGCTCATCAGCCTGTCAGTAGAGGAGAGTCGTCATCAGCTTCGTATGAGAGAGTCTTCATCAGCCTATCTATGAGAGAGTCGTCATCAGCTACAGTATAGGGGAGTCATCAGCCTATCAGTTTGAGAGAGAGCGCTCAGCCTGTCGTTTAGAGAGTCGCATCAGCCTTTATATGAAGGGAGAGTCGCATCCCTTCAGTATAGAGATCGTACGCCCCATCAGTATGAAGGGGAGCGTCTCAGCCTAAACAGTATGAGAGAGTCATCATCAGCCTATCAGTATGAGAGAGAGTCGTCATCAGTACATATGAGAGAGAGTGTCATAGCCTATCAGTATGAAAGGGGGTCGTCATCAGCCTATCAGTAGAGAGAGTCGTCATCAGCCCGTCAGTATGAGAGAGAGTCGTCATCGCCTGTCATATGAGAGAGTCGTCATCAGCCTATCAGTTGAAGTCGTTCAGCCCGTCAGTATGGAGAGTCGTCATAAACCCCGCCAGTAAGAGAGAGAGTCGTCTCAGCCTATCAGTATGAGAGAGAGTCGTTTATCAGCCCTTTAGTATGAGAGGAGTCGTCATCGCCTGTCAGTATGAGAAGAGTCGTATGCCTGTCAGTATGAGAGAGAGTCGTCATCAAGCCTGTGTATGAAGAGAGTCGTCTCACCTGTCAGTATGAAGAGAGTCGTATAGTCCCGTCAGTATGAGAGAGATCATCAGCCTTCAGTATGAAGAGAGTCGTCATCAGCCTGTCAGATGAGGAGTCGTCACAGCTGTCAGTATGAGAGGTTTCACAGCCTGTCAGTATGGGTCATCACCCGCGAGAGAGAGAGTGTCATCAGCCCGCGTATGAGAGAGTCATCAGCCGTCAGTAGAGAGAGAGTCGCATCAGCCCGTCAGTATGAAGATTTTGTCATCGCCTGTCATATGAGAGAAGTCGTCTCACCTGCGTATGAGAGAGAGTATCATCAGCCATCAGTATGAGAGAGGTCATCATCACCTGTCAGTAGAGAGAGTTGTCCAGCTGTCATTTTGAGAGAGTCGTCTCACCGTCAGTATGAAGAGTCGTCAAACCTGTCAGTATGAGAGAGAGTCGTCATAGCCTTCAGTATGAGAGAGTCGTCATCAGCCCGTCAGTATGAGAGAAGAGTGCATCACCCGCAGTATGAGAGAGAGTCGTATCAGGCCTGCAGATGAGAGAGAGTCGTCATCAGCCGTCGTTGAGAGAGAGCGTCATCAGCCCGTCAGTATGGAAGGGTCGTATCAGCCCTTTAGTATGAAGGAGGTCATCAGCTGCAGTATGAAGAGAGCGTCATCAGCCCGTAGTATGAGAGGAGTCGTCATCACCCGTCGTTGAGAGAGTCGTCATCGCCTGTCAGTATGAGAGAGGTCGTCTAGCCTGTAGTAGAAGAGAGTCGTCATCGCCTGTCAGTATGAGAGAGGTCTTTATCACCTTTAGGGAAAAATCGTCACACCTGTCAGTATAGAGAGAGTGTCATCAGCCTGTCGTATGAGAGAGAGTCGTCATCAGCCCGTCATATGAGAGAGTGTATCCCTGTCAATGAGAGATCGTCACCCTGTCTATGAAGAGATCGTCATCACCGCAGATTTGGGAGAGGTTCATCAGCCTTTTAGTATGAGAGAGAGTGTCTCAGCCTCTCAGTATGAGAGAGTCGTATCAGCCTGTAGTATGAGAGAGAGTCGTCATCGCCTGTCAGCGATGAGGACAAAATGTGGTAATCCCACAACTAAAACCCCGGACCCAGGATATATTGGGCCACTATAGTTTATTTACCTATTGTGATATAAAGGGAAAAAAAGTACACTCGTGGGGTCCCCCCTCTCCTTTGGGTTTGTGGTTGTGTGTGGTTGTGTGTGGGTGTGTGTGGTTGGGGGTTGTGTTTATCTCCTCCCTCTTATCCCTATCTATCTCCATAATATACTGTCGGACCCCGCCGAACACGGTTTGCCCGCACGAAAACCGACTTACACGAAAGGGAAAAAATTTCCCCGACTTGCCGAAACGAGTTTTACTCGCATAACAAAAATTTGAAAAATTTCCCGGCGGATGTTGTCGTGCTGTCGGCGGCCATTTTGCCGGGGGCAGCCGGGCACGCTCAGCCGGGCCCCCAAAGCTGAACGTAAGTCTTTCTCTCTCTTGGGTATTGCTGTTTCCTCACGTCGTGCTGCTCCTTAGCTCGGCCATCGTTCTTTCCAAGCGTCTCGCTCACCTACCCCCCACCGGGAATCAACCCGCACCGCGCGGTACAGAAGAGGAAAGTGTTTGTCCTAGCTAGCGGTGCCGTCTGCCCAAACCCTCTTTCCGTTTAAGGGCTGTGTTTGTTGAAGGTCGCAGCCCCCCCCCCCCACCCGCCCCAGTGTGTGACTGTGTGTGGTCTACGTCACAGGTGTAGTTAACAGGTGCCATGCGCGTGGTAGTGCGGCTGTGATTGCAGGACCGACAAGACGCGTGTGGTGCAAGACTGCCTACAGTGCGATTAGATAAGACCCATCGCACTGCTGTTGCACACCTTCTACAATAGTTGTTCGAGGCATACCGGCGTTCCTTCACCCCCGTACACACAAAACGTCACACACTCATTGTATTTACGCATTGTTCTTTGTGTCTAATGTACCTTTACGCATAACAGGTGGATATCAGAGCAAAGTGCGACTACCAGCAGGCCCACAAGAGAGAGACACACACAGTTGGACGCGACGGTAGCCACAGGGGAAAAGGCGAGGAGCATCTACGACCAACCTTAGCAAGAGAAGGAGCCTTCTGGATCCTCCCCTGCCCCTGGGTTTATCTGCCAGCCATGGGTGTTCCATACCGATCCTAAACCAGGTCAGCGATTCAGCAGTGTGTCCACAACACATTGAGCTCGCACAGGAATAAAAACATTACAACATAAATTACTTCACACTTACTCCTACTCTCATCTAATCTTCGACTCGTGTCTAAATTCCGTCATGAACGCTCCCCGAGCATTAAATATTTTTACACACGAGTCTATCTATCTATCTACTCGACCTCCGCCATATTCCATAATGAAGGTTTTTTCTTCGTTTTTTTTTCACAGGTGAGAGTGAGTCAGGCTGATAGGAAGGGGCGCGGCATACCTCAGCAACTTCAAGTCCCTGAGTGAAAGACAGTGACTACCTACTGAGCAAGTTCAGTGTCACCCCCGCCGCAAAGGACGAAATGGCCATTTCACAGAAAAACCCTACTGGCGCAATAAGGACTTACACCAAGGAAGTCAAGAAGTTACCAGGATTCAAGGCATTAAGGACCGTCGACACTGGTTGTTTGTGGGGGAATGCTGCAGGGGACTGCAAGATTAAACCGCTCCTTGTTGTATCGTGCTGCCTCACCAACCCCACGTGCTCTGAAGGGACCTCAACACAGCGTTTTCGTCAGTGGTATGGAAATCAAACAAGAAGGCCATGTGTGACAGCGCAGGTGTTTGAGACGGTGTTCCACAGAAACATGTTTCTCTGCTCCAGAAGTGCAGCTCCTACAGGTCCAGGAAAATCTGGCATTTCAAGGCGTTCTGCTAGTGTATAATGCTGGTGCGACCACACTTCACAGGTCACTTAAACCTGGACCATCCGTACATGTGTGCGTTTCCTAACCTTCACCCCCCCAAGAAAGGACAACTTCCCTGATTGCAAACCGACACCTCACATGTGACATGGGTTCACCCCCCAAAATGTGATCAAAGACAATTCAAGTGCAACTACCAGAGGGCTGTGTACAGAGAAGCACTCAACCCTGCAGGATGGAAGACGGACAGCACGCATGACTCTATTTGTGGACTCACTCATGGCACCACGCAGAACAACACCGATGCCCCGAACATTGCTCTTTTGACCATCAAGAGGCATGGCGATGAAGTGAAGCCAAGCACCCTTAAGCTCAGTGGGTATGCACTCTGCATACGTACCCCGATGATGTCAACGACTCTCAATGCCCTTCCCTGCAGTCACTCAGCAAATGAAGGACATTGTAGACCTGGAAACACACTGTTGGCGTGGATGAAACGGCTTCTCTGGACATGGATTTTTTTCACCCCCCAAAAAACTAGAGGAGGACGTGGCAGAACCTCATTGACTCCCATGGAGCAGAGCCTTCAGTGGAAGAGATGTATACCAAGTGATCAGGAGGATTGACCAAGCAGGTGATGATGCCTGATGAAGATGACGGACACAGAGACACAGGCCTTCACACGTGTTTACCATCCATGGAACACTTGAGAAACTTGCTGAGGGAAGCAGATATAACTTGACAGAAGCATCTTCACTGACCAAGACCCCATACAGCCGATGAGGAGCATCAACGTTCAAGAGAGTTGTGGATGAAGGCTATATCCCTACAAGGAAAACTTAAGGAGCATGGAGGATATGCTTGCAAAAGCCATCACAGATTGATCTCTAAACTCATTCATCCAGCCCGCACCCACCACCAGCCAAGAAGCATTCATACAACGCTACACCTCCTTGTTACCTTACACCAGCCAGGCAGCTGTACATGCTACACAGATAATATTACCTCATCAATGTCATCTTCTCTCCCATCCCCTTATTGGCTCTTGATCGATAACAGATGATACAGACAGTGAGTGATCTCACACCCAGCCACACAGCCCATGGCCTCCTGGCTACACCAGCAAGAGACTCTTTCTGCATCTAGGCCCAAACCCTCCCCCTTCCACCACCTCCCACACCCCGCCTTTTTGTTCACACCCCAACAACCCCTCCAACCCCCTCTTTCACCCCCAAACCCATGCCCCCCTTTCACACCCCAAATCCCCCTTCCCCCATGTTACCTCTATTTGCTTTGTATATAGTTAATGGAAAACCATTTTCTCTCCACACTCACTTAAGGGTAAATTTTTCTCCAGTATTTAAATAAAATTTTTAATTGTAATAACAGTTGTTTCCTTCATCTTATTCACACAAAAATAGTACGTAAACATTTTTTACCCTCAAAAAATGAGGGTTCTGGGAACGTAACCTATTTTTCTACTATCACAAAAAAAGTGAATTTTTTTTTTGCTCCCCCAAAAAGTGATGGTCGGGAACCAGTACTCCAACCCCTATTTACTCATTATTGCAACCCTGTATTCGAAACGACCAACACGAATTTGCGCCCATGCACGACGGCTGGTCAGGATCCGTTAAACTGTCGCACCCCACATGTACGGCGAGCCGTCCGACCTAGTATATATTTTTAAGGGTGTGTGAGCTGCTAAAATCTTGCTAAGATTATTTTCACACCCACATATATAGACGTAATATTTACTTGTAAAACACCCGTGCGCTTTCCCCCCAAACCCCTCCCCCCTCTGGAGTGTCCCCGTGTCCAAAGGGTCGCTATCCTCCGTGCGACTTCACACCCCAAACCCCTCCTTTCACCCCCCAAACCCCTCCTTGCACCCACAAACCCCAGTGTGTCGTGCGGGGTTGATCTCTTACGCCCATGTCTACAGGGCGCTATCCCGTACTGAGATGGCGGAGACGGAGGAGATCAAGGACTCTCTGAGCAGAGCAGTAGATGTTGCGACGCAGCTTGCCGACCCAAACCCCTCCCGAGTGTTCACACACCACAGCAAAAACATCCGTCTCCATATCAGATCCACCAGAGCAAACCCACAGTCATCCTGTCGTGGCCGTGTGTGCCATCGCCCACACGATTTGCCACTTCACCGGCGGCTCACGGCGTGGCTCCTGGTGTCACACACCGGTCAAAAACCCTATATTAACGCACGCAAATGGCTTTACACCTACAGCAACACAGAGCCACCTTCCTATAACATACATATATACCTTCATTCTTCATATATATCCCTTGTTCTTTTTCTTTTTGGACTCCATTGCACCCTTCTACCGATTAGTTCAGGTTACCCCCCGCCACTCTAGATAAGTTTTTTTTTTTAACCACATCTTTTTTTTTGCCCACGAAACAATTTTTTTTTTCTTTTTTCTTATTATTATATTTTACTTAACCGGTTGTGCACCCCCATAAACCCCTTCCACAAGTTTAACCCCCAAACCCTCTATCTTTTTCCAGCCACACACCATTCATGAGCATTACTCGATTAACCCACCAAAACCATCTACCCGCCTAGCATCACCACAGTACAACCCGACAGATGGACACCACTAGACACCAAACTAGTCTTCGACCAACCAGCAATAATGCCCAAGCCACACCCCCAGCTCACGAGACACACACACTTTACCACGCAAACCCCTCCTTTAACCCCCACTCCACTTTTCTTATAATCTTTTTCACTCCGTAGTCCTTCGAGCCTACCTTGACAGGCCGACAGAAGAAAACCCTACTTTCACCCCCCACACAAAGAGAACTATCCCCTATGTACACCGGATAATTCGCGAGCAAAGATCGAGAGATACGTGCGTGCCTATTACACCCATAGAAACCTGTCACAGACACGCACAAAGACTACACTTCGTCCGCACTTGTGTAACACATCCCCCACCGACGACATACACACGTGTCATAGGACACATCCACTACCCTCGCTACAAGACAGATAACACACCAGTTCCCCAAACCCCGCCCCTTTTCACCCCCCAAACACTCCTTTCAGCGCCAAACACGGAGAGAGACCCACACTACAGTCAGCCCAGAGCTCTCGCACACACAGTAATGCACAATTATCACGACACACATAAGACATGATAGAACCACAAATAATAGGGACTGAAACCCAAAACAGACATAGAGACACCAACTGTTCCGTTTATACCCTTATATATACAAACCCTCCTCCTTACAGCCCCCAAACCCCCGCACATCATATCATCTTCAAACCCCTCCTTTTCACCCACAAAACCCCTCCTTTCCCCCCCAAACCCCTCTTTCACACCCCAAACCCCTCCCTTCACACCCCCAAACCCTCCCTTTCACACCTCAAAACCCCTCCTTCACCCCCCCAAACCCCTCCTTTCACCCCCAAACCCCTCCTTCACCCCCCCAAACCCATCCTTGCACCCCCACAAACCCCGCCTTTCACCCCCCCAAACCCTTCCGTGCACACCCCAAACCCCCTCCCGTCACCCCCAACCAAACCCCTGTCCCCTTCACACCCCAAAACCCCTCCTTGCACCCCCAAACCCCTCTTTCACCCAAACCCCTCCCTTTCACCCCCCACAAAAATAACCCATCCTTGCACCCCCCAAAACCCCTCCTTCACCCCCAAACCCTCCTTGCCACACCCCAAACCCCCCCTTCACCCCCAAACCCCTCCTTTCACCCCCCAAACCCTCCTTTCACCCCCAAACCCTCCTTTCACCCTCAAACCCCTCCTTCCCACCCCAAACCCCTCCTTTTCACCCCCCAAACCCCCTCCTTTCACCCCCAAACCCTCCTTTCACCCCCCAAACCCCTCTCTTTGCACCCCCCAAACCCCTCCTTTCACCCCAAAACCCTCCTTGCACACCCCAAAAACCCCTCCCTCACACCTCACAAACCACTCCCTTCACCCCCACCAAAACCCTCCCTCACACCCCAAACCCCTCCTGCACCCCCAAACCCTCCTTTCACCCCCAAACCCCTCCTTTCACACCCCCAAACCCCCCCTTCACACCCCAAACCCCTTCCTTTCACACCCCAAACCCCTCCTTTCACCCCCAAACCCCTCCCTTCACACCCAAACCCCTCCCTTCACACCCCAAACCCCTCCTTTCACCCCCCAAACCCCTCCCTTCAACCCCAAACCCCTCCCTTCAACCCCCCCAAACCCTTCCTTTCACACCCAAACCCCTCCTTTCACTCCCCCCCAAAACCCCCTCCCTTCACACCCAAAACCCTCCATTCACCCCCAAACCCCTCCCTTCAACCCCAAAACCCTCCTTTCACCCCCAAACCCCTCCCTTAACCCCCCAAACCCCGCCTTTTTTCCCCCCAAACCCCTCCCTTCACCCCCAAACCCTCCCTTCACACCCCAAACCCCTCCCTTCACCCCCCAAACCCCTCCCTTCCACACCCCAAACCCCTCCCTTCACCCCCCAAAACCCTCCCTTCACCCCCAAACCGCTCCCCCCCTTTCCCACCCCAACCAAACCCCTCCCTTCTCACCCCCCCAAACCCCTCCTTCACACCCCCAAACCCCTCCCTTCCACCCCCCAAACCCCCCCCTTCACACCCCAAACCCTCCATCCTTTCACACCCCAAACCCCTCCTTTCACCCCCAAACCCCTCCCTTCACCCCCAAACCCCTTCCCTGCACACCCCAAACCCTTTCCCTTCACCCCCAAACCCCTCCATTCACCCCCCAAACCCCTCCCTTCCACCCCCCAAAACCCCTCCCATCACACCCCAAACCCCTCCTTTCAACCTCCCAAAACCCATCCCATCAAACCCAACACCCCTCCCTCACCCCCCAAACCCCTCCCATCACTTCCAAACCCCTCCCGTCACCCCCCAAACCCATCCTTCACCCCCAAACCCCTCCCTTTCACCCCCCAAAACCCCTCCTTTCACCCCCAAAACCCTCCCTTTCACCCCCCAAACCCTCCCTTCACACCCCAAACCTCCCTTCACCCCCCAAAAAACCCCTCCTTTCACCCCCAACCACTTCCTTTCACCCCCCAAACCCCTCCCATCACCCCCATCTTCTACACCCCCACACATAATTTTTTTTTTTTCGTGGAGGCATATAGCATTAAAAAAAATATTAGTTAACATTTATTTTTTTTCTTTGATTTTTTTTCTTTTCCTTTAGGCTTATATCTTCCAATTAAAGACACACCCCATCCAATTAACCTTTTTTCAGATATCTCACACAAACCTCACACACCCCAATCATCCCTCACACCCTAGATCTATTTGAATCTATCTTATTTCACCCTATTTAATTTTCTGTATTAATAGCACACCATAATACACCCCAAACACCTCCAATCACCCTCATAACACACCCTAATCATCCCTCACACCCTCATAACACACCCTAATCATCCCTCACACCCTCATAACACACCCTAATCACCCCTCACACCCTCATAACACACCCTAATCACCCCTCACACCCTCATAACACACCCTCACACCCCAAACCCTATACCATATCAATATATCACTCACTTATTTCACAGTCCTTCAGTTTTTCTGTTAGTTATTTTGGCTTTTATTCTTATATCTCTTAGTTGACAGTTTATGACTAAGTTTTGAGAGATAAGTTCCCTCACACTCCATGACCTCTTATAACCCCCCCAGACATATCGGAGGAGAGTGCCATCAACACCATCAAGCGCTGCCGCCGCCGCACCACCGTCTTCAACGAGGCACAGGTAGGCAGTGTTAAGTGACGGGAACTACCTCGTGTAGGACTCTTGTAGCTTCCTTATGGTCTTACGTTGTTATGTATTTTCCTATGTTTCTCTAATAATTTCTTCTGTTCTCCAATATTTCCTTATAAATGTCCAAAAATTTCCGAATATGTTCTCATAATTAACACGTTGGGTTTAAAGATTTCCTTTATGGTTCTTGTGTCCCTTATGTTCGATTTTGTCCTAACGTCTCTATAAATTGCTGGATTGTTCACAAATACGTCACTATAACATTTTGGGAGTCGGTTACAACTACTTCACGAGATCAGTTCTGATGTTCACAAATACTTCACTATACATTTCTGATGTTCACAAATACTTCACTATACATTTCTGATATTCACAAATACTTCACTATACATTTCTGATGTTCACAAATACTTCACTATAAATTTCTGATGTTCACAAAAGTTCACAAATACTTCACTATACATTTCTGATGTTCACAAATACTTCACTATTAATTTCTGATGTTCACAAATACTTCACTATAATTTCTGATGTTCACAAATACTTCACTATTAATTTCTGATGTTCACAAATACTTCACTATTAATTTCTGATGTTCACAAATACTTCACTATTAATTTCTGAATGTTCACAAATAACGTCCACTATAAATTTCTGATGCTCACAAATACTTCACTATTAATTTTGATGTTCACAAATAACTTCACTATATAATTTTGATGCGCACATAATACTCACTAATAATTTCGATTGGACACAAATACTTCATATAAATTTTCTGATGCTTCACAATACTTCACTATTAATTTCTGATGCCACAAAATACTTCACTATTAATTTCTGAATGTCACAAATACTTCACTATAATTTCTGGATGTTCACAAATACTTCACTATTAATTTCTGAGTTCACAAAATACTAACTATAAGTTCTGATGTTCACAAATACTTCACATTAATTTCTGATGTTCACAAATACTTCACTATTAATTTCTGATGTTCACAAATACTTCACTATTAATTTCTGATGTTCACAAATACTTCACTATTAATTTCTGATGTTCACAAATACTTCACTATTAATTTCTGATGTTCACAAATACTTCACTATAAATTTCTGATGTTCACAAATACTTTCCCTTAATAAATGTCCTAAATAATTCCTAATATTTTCTCTTACTACTCTTTTTTTTCTTCTTTTTTCTTCTTATGTTCTTATGTTCTTCTAATATTTCCTTACGTTCTTATGTTCTGTTTTTAATATTTCCTTACGTTCTTATGTTCTGTTTTTAATATTTCCTTACGTTCTTTTTTAAATATTTTCTTACGTACGTTCTTATGTTCTTTTTTTAACATTTCCTTACGTTCTTATGTTCTTTTTCATATTTCCTTACGTTCTTTTGTTCTTTTTTATATTTCCTTATGTTCTTATGTTCTTAGTTTAATAATAATCTTCTGTTCTTGTGTACACAGCTGCGCACCCTGTACCTGCACTTCACGCACTGCAACTTCCCCGACCCCTCCATGTTCAAGATCATCGGCAGCCTCACCCAGCTGGAGGCCCAGGTCATCAAGATATGGTTCCAGAATGAGAGGTCACGCCAGAGGAAGAGGGCGGCGCACTTCCTAGATGAAGGTGGGGGCAGGGCAGGAGGAGGGGGTTGGGTGGTTGGATGAGGTTGGGTTATGGTTGAGTGGGTTGGGTGGTGGTTGAATGGGTTGGGTGGTGGTTGAAGGATGTTGGGTGGTGGATGAGTGGAGGTTGTGTGGGTTGGGTTGTTGAGTGGTTGGATGAGGTTGGGTTGGGTGGAGGTTGAATGGGTTGAGGGGAGGTTGAATGGGTTGGGTGGTTTGGTTGAGTTGGTGTGAATATTGGATACTTCATACTTTTTTTTTTTTTAATTTTTTTTTTATTTATTTATTTTATTATTATTATATATTTTTTTTTTTTTTTTTTTTTTTTTTTTTTTTTTTTTGAGACTACAGGTTGAAGTTCCCAAACTCGGCAACCTCCGGATCAGCGCCGAGACGAGTAATGGAACTTCCGGACTTTTAGAACGTAAGATATATTAAGGGGAAAAAAATGGTTGGGAGCCATAATACAATAACAGACCTGTAGGAAGTACACAAAATAAACAGTGTAAACAACTTCTACAGCACAACACATGACAATAATAACAAACAAATCGGCGGGAGAAAACCAGCGGCCTAGTGTGGTGGCACCCAGCGGAACCGACCCAGGCAACTACGCGCAGGGTTTTGGGTTGTTCTGCCGTGTTTTGGAAAAATCCGGATACCAAGCGAGTAGTAGTTTGGGTGTTGCTGAGTCTTGGATGGCCGAAGTTTGGGAACTTCAACTGAGGGCTAAATACATTTTTTTTTTTTTTTTTTTCTTTTTAATTTAAAGTTTTCTCCCTTCTTTATTTTTCCTCTGTCTCTTTTCAATTTTCGGTTTCTATTTTTTTCCCATTTTCTTTTCCATGAAGCAGTTTTTTTTCCTCTCTCTCTCTCTCTCTCTCTCTCTTCTCTCTTCTCTATCCTCTCTCTCTCTCTCTCTCTCTCTCTCTCTCTCATCCTCTATCTCTCTCTCTCTCTCTCTCTCTCTCTCTCTCCTCTCTCTCTCTCTTCTCTCTCTCTCTCTCTCTCTGACCCATCCACCCTGTAGTGCTGTGTTAATGTTGTTGCTGTGTTAATGTGTGTTGTTTGTCCTGCAGAGGGTGAGGGCGAGGCGGCAGAGGGAGGCAAGGAGACCTGGCCACCCCTGGACGCCCTTACTCCTCTCACCATACAGCAGGTGAGACACACAGCCAGCCAGGGAGGGAGACTTTTCTTAGAATTAGAGTTAAGTGTTCTTATATAACCGATCATCTCACCAGCAGGTCGGGGGCAAGAAGAGGTACGTGCCCATCCTGCCCATGCTGCCCCTGCCCGACACCCCCCCTCACTCCTCCACGCCCCCCGTCACGCCCCCCACCGCCCACACCCCCACCCGCAGACCCAGGGCCGCATCCACCAAGAGGTCCTGGCAGGGATACGACACTGGAGCAAGTTATAAACGTGAGTATTGGGACTGAAAACAACAACACTGTTTGCAGAACTACTTCCACAAATGCAAATCCGCAAATATTTACACCTCCACACCTCCACACCTCCACAAACGAATTCGGACTTCTGCAATTTGCGGAAGTTGCTGTTTGCCTAAGTGTTTGCGGAAGTGCCCACCTCTGACACACACACACACACACACACAAAAAGTACCATTTGTATCCCCTCCCACACATACAAAACCTAAAACATTAAATGCAAACGTTTCTATGGTTTGTTAGACCACATCTTTACCACCATTCACACCCACTTCCCCACCCACACCCACTACACCCCCACTAAACCCCCTACAGGTCGTCGCACCCCTACATACTTCACCAGCGGGCAGAGGGAGGTGCTGGAGGCCCATTACGAGTACAACAACTTCCCCGAGCCGGTGGAGCAGCTTGGTATTGCAAGTCAGCTTGGTGTGGACTACCCCGTGGTGAAGACTTGGTTCCAGAATACTAGGAAGAATATGAGGAAGCAGCTCAAGGAGGAAGGTAGGAGAAGGAAGGAAGGAAGGGGTATGAGGGAGGGGGAGAGAGAAGGAAGGAAGGAAGGGGTGTGAGGGAGGTAGGAGAAGGAAGGAAGGAAGGAAGGGGTGTGAGGGAGGGGGAGAGAGAGAAGGAAGGAAGGGAGGGGTGTGAGGGAGGGGGAGAGAGAAGGAAGGAAGGAAGGGGTGTGAGGGAGGTAGGAGAAGGAAGGAAGGAAGGGGGAGAGAGAAGGAAGGGAAGGGGAGAGAGAAGGGAGGGAGGGAATAGAATTGAGAGAGAAAATACAATATATAGCTTGGTGGAGGGAAGGGAAGGGAGAGAGAGGAGGAACAGAGAAAGGCTGAAAGTATCATTATTGTAACTTATGCCCATGTAGCAGCAAACACATAGAAGAAAATAATTATGTTTTTGATCTTTTGCATCATTCCCGTCTTGCTATTTTTGTCTCTTGTAACTTTCCTGCCTTCATTGTCATTCTCACTTTTTCTTCTGACCTATTAATTCACCCTATCATTATCTCTCCCTTCTCTCTCTCTCTCTCCTTCTCTCTCCCTTCTCTCTCTCTCCTTTTCCCTCCCTTCTCTCTCTCTCTCTCTCTCTCCTTTTCCCTCCCTTCTCTCTCTCTCTCTTCTTTTCCCTCCCTTCTCTCTCTCCTTTTCCCTCCCTTCTCTCTCTCTCCTTTTCCCTCCCTTCTCTCTCTCTCTCTCCTTTTCCCTCCCTTCTCTTCTCTCTCCTTTTCCCTCCCTTCTCTCTCTCTCTCCTTTTTCCCTCCCTTCTCTCTTCTCCTTCTCTCTCCTCTTTTCCTTTTCCCTCCCTTCTCTCTCTCTCCCTCTCTCTCTCTCCTTTTCCCTCCCTTCTCTCTTCTCTCCTTCTCTTTTCCCTCCTCTTCTCTCTCTCCTTTCCTCCCTTCTCTCTCCTCTCCCTTCTCCTCCCTTCTCCTTCTCTCCTTTTCCCTCCCTTCTCTCTCTCTCTCTCCTTTTCCCTCCCTTCTCTCTCTCTCTCTCCTTTTCCCTCCCTTCTCTCTCTCTCTCTTCCTTTTCCCTCCCTTCTTCTCTCTCTCCTTCCTCCTTTTTCCTCTCCTTCTTCCCTCCCTTCTCTCTCTCTCCTTTTCCCTCCCTTCTCTCTCTCTCTCTCCTTTTCCCTCCCTTCTCTCTCTCTCTCCTTTTCCTCTCCCTTCTCTCTCTCTCTCTTCCTTTTCCCTCCCTTCTCTCTCTCTCTCCTTTTCCCTCCCTTCTCTCTCTCTCTCTCCTTTTCCCTCCCTTCTCCTCTCTCTCTCTCCTTTTCCCTCCCTTCTCTCTCTCTCTCTCCTTTTCCCTCCCTTCATCCTTCCTTCCTCCCTCCCTTCCTTCTTTCTTCCTTCCTTCCTTCCTCCCTTCCTTTCCCTCCTTCTCACCTTCCTTCTCCTCCTATTCTGTTCTCCAATACATCTCCTTAATAAATGTCCTATTCTGTCCCCCCCCCCCCTCCAGCCACCTATGACCAGGACGGGCCCTTCCACTGTCACAAGTGTGGGGTGGCCTTCATCTGCCGCCCTGCCCTGCACACCCACACGGACACCCACCGGACAAGGCCGCCACCCCCTACCACTGTACGGAGTGTGCCCTCTGCTTCACCCACCCCGCTGTCCTCAACACCCACCTCATGGCACACCAAGGTCAGGGGGGGAAGGGAGGAAGGGGGGGTTGGTTGGTGGGGGTGAGGGACAGGGAGAGGGAGGGTGGGGTGGGGGGGTTGGTGGGTGTGAGTGAGTGGGTGAGGGACAGAGAGAGGGAGGGTGTGAGTGAGTGTGAGAGAGTGTGTGGGTTGGAGAGAGAGAGAGAGAGAGAGAGAGAGAGAGAGAGAGAGAGAGAGAGAAAAATGTGTTTGTGTGTTCACCTATTTCTATGTTTATATTTGCCTTAGTTTTTTCCTGTATTTTTCTGTCTATCTCTGTTAAATACCCATGGAGAGAGTCTTGTGTGTCTACCTATTTATATGGGGAGGTGGTAGCAGAGTGGTTAGCGTCTCAGAGTGGCGTTCTCGGTGACCCAAGTTCGATCCCCAACGAGAACCAAAATCCACTTAAGATTTTTCTGCACCGTCTATCGTGGCCTAAGAACACCCACATGCTGCCCATTAACTCTACCTTCGATTGCGAGTGCATCGACACTCGACACACAGGGGGGCGGCATGAGCCTCTAATCACAGGCGTCACTATAACAATCCTGCCTGCGCCACCACGGGCGAGGGCCAACCATCACAGCCCTCAAGTGTGCCTCCAGGACCTGCCATCCCACCACTGGAGGTCACTGCCTACACGCGCTATAGGCATAGATGTAAAAAAAAATTATGTTCAGCTCTGTTTGTGGAGACTTGACACGGTGTTAGTTAAAGCTTAGGACGGTTATGTACAGTTTATTTTATAAGTCCATTGAATGGTAAGACCTTAAGTCAGGTAGTACAGCTACAGGTCATTTCTGTCTGTCTGTCTTCACTGCATCACCAACAATATATTTTTTTCAGGCAAGTTTGGGGAGAAGAAGAAGAGGCCTTTGATCTGCGAGGAAGAGGAGGAGGAAGAAGAGGAGGAGGGAGGAGGCAACCAAATGGAAGTGGATGAGGAAGAGGAAGAGGAAGAGGAGGAGGAGGAGGAGGAGGAAGAGGGCGAAAGTGGAGCAAAGCGAAGGAGAAAGAAAGACGATGAGAGAGGAAAGGAGGAAGAAGACCAGGACGAAACGGAAGATAATAATAGGAACGAAAGTGACGAAAACGGTACAGAAATAAATACCGAACCTGGAAAAAGAAAAAGAAAAGGTGGAAAGGGGGAAAATATACGCCAAACCAGACCTCAAGACGACGACGAGGACGAAGAAAACGAAGATGTAAATGTAGAGGCACTAGATTCCGAAGAGGAAGAAGAGGAGGAGGAGGAGGAGGCGGAAGAAAGCTACCCCTCCATCATGCCCGTCGAATGCATATTAGACGAACAATCCGAGGAGGAAACAGACGTAAATACTCCCACACCTACGAATACACATACGAACACCCTTACGAACACCCCTACGAACACCGACTCCCCCGAACACAAATGCTCAAACTGCTCGGACACATTCGCCTCCATAACCACCCTTACGGAACACACCAACCACTGCACTACGGATAAACCAGCGGAAATAACCCATTCCGTATCCCCTCCGCCCACTACATCACCTACTACGGAACCTACCACAGAGACGACGACAGAAATCCGCCAGAGTATCCGTTGCTTCCAGTGCTGGGCGAGATTTCCGAACCGTCACTCGTTCCTACAACACGTCTCTGTCAGCAGCTGCAGTTTAGACCGCCAGCGCATTGAGTACACAGATGAGGAACAGAAGATATTGGTGACTCATTATAAAGAGAATAACTTCCCTATGCCCTCCGAGATGAGTTTGCTGGCTAAGAGACTGGGCGTGCGCTACCGACAGATCATGCACTGGTTCCAGAATAGACGCAGCAAGGAACGGAAGCAGCAGAGACAGAGTGAGTGGGTGTGTGGGTGTGGGGGTGGGGGTGTGGGTGTGGGTGTGGGTGTGTGAGTGTGTATTCATCTAATTGTATTTACCTAGTTGTGATATAGGGGAAATGATTTACACTGGTGGGGTCCCGTCTCCTTGTCTCAATGGGTCAATCTTAGCTTTAAAAACATGAATACTTTTGGCATCTATTATTTTACTGTCCAGGCTATTCCACATTTAAGTGTGTGTGTGTTTGTGTGTGTGTGTGTGTGTGTGTGTGTGTGTGTGTGTGTGTGTGTGTGTGTGTGTGTGTGTGTGTGTAGGAAGAGTGAAAATATGTGCATATAAATTTATATTATTATTTATTCTCTCCTCCTCCTCCTCCTCCTCCTCCTCTCCTCCTCCTCCTCCTCCTCCTCCTCCTCCTCCTCCTCCTCCTCCTCCTCCTCCTCCTCTCCTCCTCCTCCTCTCCTCCTCCTCTTTCTCCACCACCACCACCTCTTCCTCCTCCACCACCACCACCACCACCACCACCACCACCACCACCACCACCACCACCACCACCACCACCACCACCACCACCCTCACCCTCTACTCCACACAGACAAAATGCCGCCCGTGGAGTGTGTGGAATGCAAAGCGACCTTCGTAACGGAGCTGAACATGACGCAGCACCGCGGGTCAGTGCACGGGCGGGGCGGGGGCGGCACAGTGCCAGCGTACGCCTGTGGTGCCTCGGGCTGTGAGGCGGCCTTCACTAATGAGGACCTGTTGGCCACGCACAGGCTGCACCACTTGCCCGAACTGGAGGAAAATGTAAGGTTTCTGAGGGAGAGAGAGTGAGTGTATATAGGATACTGATGATGATGATGATGAGCTACAGGAATGATGACAGCCCCCGTGGGTGTGTCCTGGTGTAGGTAAGCCTGTAGGAGGGTTGGGGGTGTATACAAGGTGCTATGTTTACTGTAGTGTCTCACATCCCACTGTTGGTCCACACGGCTATATTAGAGTGAAGTAACAGGAACTACCTCGTGTAGGTCTCACGGCCTCTTGTACCTTCCTTATTTTCTTATGTTCTTATGTGTTAGATCTCACACTTTATTCTGTCTTGCTTGTAACTTCTTTCATAGCATGAGAGAGCTATGAAAGCCTCTTCTTTTGACCTCCTTCCTTCCTTCCTTCCTTCCTTCCTTCCTTCCTTCCTTCCTTCCTTCCTTCATTATTTCATCTCATTACCTTTATTTCTCTTTCTAGAATCCTGACTCCCTTTTTGAACTTATATTTTTTTTATTTTTTATTGACAGGCAAATACAATTAATTAAAAAAAATAATTTTGATGTAAGTTTTTTTATTTTATTTACTTATATATTTCTTCTATTTTTTTTTATTTAATTATCCTAAATTATAGATTCTGTCAACATAAACCTATTCTAAATGATTTGTACCTTTCTAACAATTAACTTAACCTTTCAGAAAAAACCCTATCCAGCCTTGTGTCCTAACTTTCACTCAGCCCTCCAATATCTTTCACACAGCCCCCCTTATCTTCTACTCAGCTC
>JACEEZ010016572.1:37500-42500 GCA_016584305.1 Chionoecetes opilio
GCTTAGTAATAGGAGTTAGGAAAGGATGTAGGAAGCGAAGAGGAGAGAGAGAGAGAGAGAGAGAGAGAAAGGATAGGAAATTGAGAGAGTTAGCGATTGTGATAGAGAGAGATACTAGCTGATACTAACACTCCATACTTCCCTTCTCTTCCCCTTCCCTTCCCCCTTCCTTCTCTTCCCTTCCCCTTCCTTCCCTTCCCTTCTCTTCCCCTTCCCCTCCCTCTTCCTTCCCTTCCCTTCCCTTCCCTTCCCTTCCCTTCCCTTCCCTTCCCTTCCCCCTTCCTTCCCTTGTCTTCCCTTCCCTTCCCTTCCCTTCCCTTCCCTTCCCTTCCCTTCCCTTCCCCTCCCTTCCCCTCCCTTCCCTCCTTCCCCTTCCTTTCCTTCCTTCCCCTCCCTTCCCTTACCTTCTCTTCCCCTTCCCCTCCCCCTTCCTTCCCTTCCCTTCCCTTCCCTTCCCTTCCCCCCCCCCCAGAAGTGCAATATCTGTAGTCGGGAGTTCAGTAATACCATCGCCCTGGAAACACACTGGGTCAAGCATGGTATTGAGTACATGGGGGAGGCGGAGGAGGGGGGGAGGGAGGCCACCACAGCCCCCCCACCCACCACCACACCCACCACCACACCCACCGCCACACCCACCGCCACACCCGCCGCCCACGCCGCCGCCCACCCCGAGAGGACCCCCAAAGCTTCCTTCACGGGGATTCAGCTGAAGGTACGCTTGATTTTTGTGTTGTTGTTGTTGTTGTTGTTGTTGTTGATATAGTTGTTGGTGTTTTTCCTTGTGGATTATAATAGTGTTTTTTTTTTATTATTAGAATTCGTCTTTGCCACTTTCCTTTTTTTTCATATTTTCTGTAAATTATTATTATTATTTTTTTTTTTTATTCATCTTTTTTGCCTTTTATTTGTGTGTGTGTGTGTGCGTATCCTTAACTTTTTTCCCTCCCCCCCCTCTCGGTATCCCCCCCCCCCTGTACCCCTGCCCCCGCCTCCCCCAGGTGCTGGACGGTCACTACCAGCAGAACCACTTCCCCGGAGGCGCCGAGGTGGCCCTGGTGGCCCGGCGCCTGGCACTGCGGCCGCGCCAGGTCACCCACTGGTTCCAAAACCGTCGCGGCCGTGAGCGTCGCGCCCACAAGGTGACCACGCCCGCCTCCCACCCCTGCCCCTACTGCTCCTCCGCCTTCATCACGCTCATGGCCCGCCGCCGCCACCGCAGACGCCACAGTGTCGACGCCGACCGCCACCCGTGTTTCCGCTGCCCGGCTGTGTTCCTGACCCCGACCCTACTAGACACACACTCCCTCCTGCACCAGCCAGCCTACCCCACCCCCCCCGCCATCACACACCGCCCCACAGACACCTCCCGCGACCCCTTAACTGTAGGGCAGGTACGTCCGGGAGCTCTACCGCCACCCTCGGACTCTGACTCGGACGACAGCGAGACAGAGCTGAGCATCGACCTGGGCTCTTCGGTGCGGGACGGGGCAGGTGGTGCAGGCGGCACGGACACTACAACCAGCTGGCACAGTCCACAGGCGGACGTTGACGGTGCCGACGATGAAATGGCCGAGATACTGCGTTGTGCGGGTATTGAGGTGAGGGAAGGGGAGCGTAGGGCGGCACTGGGCAAAGGGCGGGGACGGAGGAAGGCGAGCGTTGACGATACGCGGGTGCAGGAGTTTACGCTGACGGAGGAGGAGGCGGCGGCGTCCCTCGACAAGGACGTGATCTGCGAACAAGTGTTTTTTGACGACCACACGGATTCGGAGGATGACTCTGAGGAGGAGGAACCGAGGCTGAAGATTGTGAGTGCCTACACCATAACCCCCCATAGTGAGGTTGCCAGGGAGGGGGAGGGGGAGGGGGAGTAAGTGTCACCCCCCCCCAACCCCTACTGTCATGTCAACCCCGTCTGTCATGCCAAGGAGGGGGAGGAGGAGGAGGAGGAGGGCCAGTGAGTGTCATGATCCCAACCTCTACTGTCATGTCAACCCCGTCTGTCATGCCAACGTCTGTCATGCCAACCCCTGTCATGCAATACTCAACAAGGCTAGGAGGCAGGAGGCAGGAGGCAGAGGCAGGAGGCAGAGACAAGAGGCAGGAGGCTGTGTGGAGGCAGGAGGCAGGAGGCAGTGTAGGAGGCAGAGGCAAGAGGCAGGAGGCAGTGTAGGAGGCAGAGGCAGGAGGCAGGAGGCAGTGTAGGAGGCAGAGGCAAGAGGCAGGAGGCAGTGTAGGAGGCAGAGGCAAGAGGCAGGAGGCAGGAGGCTGTGTGGAGGCCGGGATTTATAACAAGGTAAACAAGGCATTATGTAAAGATTTCTGAAACTGTTATACTGATACGAGCAATGAAGTTGTTGTTAGTAAGGATGTTTTGTGAAGTTATCTAATGATGTTTTGTTTCTAGTTGTATGGATTGAGGACTTGTGTGTGTGTGTGTGTGTGTGTGTGTGTTGAGGTATGTGTGTGTGTGTTGTTAGTGGAAAAAGCTTCTTATTGAGGAAGTAAACAAGGACTATAAGGCTGTTTATGGGACCGGTGATGTGTGTTTATGAGACTGGTGAGAATGGTGATTGTGGTGATGATGGTTTATGGGACTGGTGAGAATGGTGATTGTGGTGATGATGGTTTATGGGACTGGTGAGAATGGTGATGATGGTGGTTTATGGGACTGGTGAGAATGGTGATGATGGTGGTGATGGTGTTAACATGCCTCATACTGGTGAAGAAAAAATAAGGTGTTGAAGGAAATATTCAATCAATTCACTATTTATTATTATTAGCGTACATGTTCTACTCACACCTGTCTCACGTCACTTCTGGGCTGTGTAAAAACCCCGTCTCTCTAGTATTCTATTTTTCCTATCTATTTATTTACTTGAATGGCTGTTTGATTAAAAGGAAAAAATATTGTTGATCGCTGTTGACAATAATTTTGAGTAGCGTGCTTTTTAGTAGTGTTCTCGTAGGGTGTCGGAAAGCTTTTATTTATTATTTTTCATTTCTTTTGTTTCCTTTTGAAATATATGTGTTTATGTACGCATCTGTTTGGCTAGTGCTGACGAGGAGAGAAAGAAAGAAAACATTGTAATTAACTAATGAGTGCCATGGAAACCAAACCTAGGAATTAGTCAGGCAAAAGAGACATCAGATAAACGTTAATTCGAGAGGAGGAAAAAAAACTTGGCATTACGAGGAAAGGGAAGAAAAAACGGAGGAGGAGAAAAAGAAGAAGAAGAAGAAGAAGAGAAGGAGGAGGAGGTAGTAGAAGAAGAAGAAGAGGAGGAGGAGGAGGAGGAAAAAGAAGAGGTAGAAGAAGAAGAAGAAGAAGAAAAAGAAGAAGAAGAGGAGGAGGAGGTAGTAGAAGAAGAAGAAGAAGGAGGAGGAGGTAGTAGAAGAAAAAGAAGAAGAAGAAGAAGGAGGAGGTAGTAGAAGAAGAAGAAGAAGAAGAAGAAGAAGAAGAAGAAGAAGAGGAAGAGGAGTAATAGTAGAAGGAAAACATGACCTTAAAAGAACATAAGACAGTGATTCCGAACATAAATTAAACGGAAGAAGATTACAAAGGGAAATACAGAGCAATGAATCTCTTTAAGCGTAGAGGAGGAGGAGGAATTGTAAAGGAGAGTAGAAATAAAGAGATAATAGCCAAGGAAAATATAGGACCACAGGAAGCTATCAGGACATAACAAGGACATTACATAACAACATAAGAGGGAAACATTAGTGAGGAATCTCTTTTTGAGTGTCGGAATAAGTCACAAAGGATGAAACAGGGCGTAGTATTAGTGTTATTTTGATAGTTTAGGACACGGCACATTACGTACGGAACAACACATTACACACGGAGTTATATTACGAGAGAGCGTAAAATGATCGCAAACAACGACATTTATAGGAAGATATTAGCAAGGGAAGATAAAGATTGGCTCATACAACCTTGCTAATTGGTTCAAAGGATCAAAATATGAAGTGTTTATTATTATTTTCTATTTTGTGTGTGTGTGTGTGGTCAAAGGAAGCATTTTTTTGCTCAGATATGTGTGTGTGTGTGGTGTTAATTATTGACTCAGAAAAAGGAAAACCTATCAATAATTATTTATAGAAACTTAGTGATTTTTAAATGTACAGGTTACCTAACATAGCCCAGATGGTTACATGGCCCAGATGGTTACATGGCCCAGATGGTTACATAGCCCAGATGGTTACATGGCCCAGATGGTTACATAGCCCAGATGGTTACATGGCCCAGATGGTTACATGGCCCAGATGGTTACATAGCCCAGATGGTTACATGGGCCAGACGGTTACATGGGCCAGATGGTTACATGGGCCAGATGGTTACATGGCCCAGATGGTTACATGGCCCAGATGGTTACATGGCTCAGATGGTTACATGGGCCAGGTGGTTACATGGGCCAGGTGGTTACATGGGCCAGATGGTTACATGGGCCAGGTGGTTACATGGGTCAGATGGTTACATGGGCCAGATGGTTACATGGGCCAGATGGTTACATGGGCCAGATGGTTACATGGCCCAGATGGTTACATAGCCCAGATGGTTACATGGGCCAGACGGTTACATGGGCCAGATGGTTACATGGCCCAGATGGTTACATGGCCCAGATGGTTACATGGCTCAGATGGTTACATGGGCCAGGTGGTTACATGGACCAGGTGGTTACATGGGCCAGATGGTTACATGGGCCAGGTGGTTACATGGGTCAGATGGTTACATGGGCCAGATGGTTACATGGGCCAGATGGTTACATGGGCCAGATGGTTACATGGGCCAGATGGTTACATGGGCCAGATGGTTACTTGAGCCAGATGGTTACATGAGCCAGATGGTTACATGGCCCAGATGGTTACATGGGCCAGATGGTTACATGGGCCAGATGGTTACTTGAGCCAGATGGTTACATGAGCCAGATGGTTACATGGCCCAGATGGTTACTTGAGCCAGATGGTTACATGGGCCAGGTGGTTACATGGCCCAG
>JACEEZ010016572.1:47500-80000 GCA_016584305.1 Chionoecetes opilio
TTATTATTATTATTATTATTATTATTTATTATTATTATTATTATTATTAGAACTCTTACTAATATTATGGTCAGTTTTCTCTATCTACTCAGGTTTTCACAGGAGATTGAATTAAGTTGAACTATACCACTCTCTCTCTCTCTCTCTCTCTTCTCTCTCTCTCCTCTCTTCTCTCTCTCTCTCTCTCTCTCTCTCTCTCTCTCTCTCTCTCTCTCTCTCTCTCTCTCCTCTCTCTCTCTCTCTCTCTCTCTCTCTCTCTCTCTCTCTCTCTCTCTCTCTCTCTCTCTCTCTCTCTTCTCTCTTCTCTCTCTCTCTCACCACACACTCACACACACACACACACACACACACACACACACACAACACACACACACACACACACACACACACACACACACACACACACACACACACACACACACACACACACACACACACCATATCGTCCATATAACCATGATTAAATGCAATGATAAATATTTTCATCTATATTACTAGGTCATAAGAACAAGAAATTAACGAAGAGATTGAGGCCTTGAGACATTAGCTATGCAGGTCACAAGAACAAGGAAAAAAGAAGAGGAGTTTAAGGCATTAGCTATATATCACAACAAGAATAATAATAATAATGAGATGTTTACAAGAAGAGGTTGAGACATTAGCTACAGGTCACAAGAAGATAATATTCCCACAATAAGAAAAAATGCAAAAGAAATCTATAAGAGAGAGAGAGTCATAAGAACATAGGAAAAATAAGGAAGCTACAAGAGGCCGGGAAGTTACTAAGATAATATCCCAAGGTATGAACTGGTCTTTTCATGATGTAGATACACTGCTATAAGTATTTCGCTTTTTGGATAATGAAATATAAATTAAAATAGTTCAAAATACATATATATTGCTTAGATACACTGTTATAAGTAATATCTAGCTTTTTGGGTCATGAAATATAAGTGAAATTACATAAATATTGCTTAGATACACTGTTTTAAGTATTTAGCTTTTTGGATCATGAAATATAAGTGAAATTACATAAATATTGCTTAGATACACTGTTTTAAGTATTTAGCTTTTGGATCATGAAATATAAGTGAAATTACATAAATATTGCTTAGATACACTGTTTTAAGTATTTAGCTTTTTGGATCATGAAATATAAGTGAAATTACATAAATATTGCTTAGATACACTGTTTTAAGTATTTAGCTTTTTGGATCATGAAATATAAGTGAAATTACATAAATATTGCTTAGATACACTGTTTTAAGTATTTAGCTTTTTGGATCATGAAATATAAGTGAAATTACATAAATATTGCTTAGATACACTGTTTTAAGTATTTAGCTTTTTGGGTCATGAAATATAAGTGAAATTACATATATATTGCTTAGATACACTGTTTTAAGTATTTAGCTTTTTGGATCATGAAATATAAGTGAAATTACATAAATATTGCTTAGATACACTGTTTTAAGTATTTAGCTTTTTGGATCATGAAATATAAGTGAAATTACATAAATATTGCTTAGATACACTGTTTTAAGTATTTAGCTTTTTGGATCATGAAATATAAGTGAAATTACATAAATATTGCTTAGATACACTGTTTTAAGTATTTAGCTTTTTGGATCATGAAATATAAGTGAAATTACATATATATTGCTTAGATACACTGTTTTAAGTATTTAGCTTTTTGGATCATGAAATATAAGTGAAATTACATAAATATTGCTTAGATACATTGTTTTAAGTATTTAGCTTTTTGGATCATGAAATATAAGTGAAATTACATAAATATTGCTTAGATACACTGTTTTAAGTATTTAGCTTTTTGGATCATGAAATATAAGTGAAATTACATAAATATTGCTTAGATACACTGTTTTAAGTATTTAGCTTTTTGGATCATGAAATATAAGTGAAATTACATAAATATTGCTTAGATACACTGTTTTAAGTATTTAGCTTTTGGATCATGAAATATAAGTGAAATTACATAAATATTGCTTAGATACACTGTTTTAAGTATTTAGATTTTTGGATCATGAAATATAAGTGAAATTACATAAATATTGCTTAGATACACTGTTTTAAGTATTTAGATTTTTGGATCATGAAATATAAGTGAAATTACATAAATATTGCTTAGATACACTGTTTTAAGTATTTAGATTTTTGGATCATGAAATATAAGTGAAATTACATAAATATTGCTTAGATACACTGTTTTAAGTATTTAGATTTTGGATCATGAAATATAAGTGAAATTACATAAATATTGCTTAGATACACTGTTTTAAGTATTTAGATTTTTGGATCATGAAATATAAGTGAAATTACATAAATATTGCTTAGATACACTGTTTTAAGTATTTAGATTTTTGGATCATGAAATATAAGTGAAATTACATAAATATTGCTTAGATACACTGTTTTAAGTATTTAGATTTTTGGGTCATGAAATATAAGTGAAATTACATAAATATTGCTTAGATACACTGTTTTAAGTATTTAGATTTTTGGATCATGAAATATAAGTGAAATTACATAAATATTGCTTAGATACACTGTTTTAAGTATTTAGCTTTTTGGATCATGAAATATAAGTGAAATTACATAAATATTGCTTAGATACACTGTTTTAAGTATTTAGCTTTTTGGATCATGAAATATAAGTGAAATTACATAAATATTGCTTAGATACACTGTTTTAAGTATTTAGCTTTTTGGATCATGAAATATAAGTGAAAATACATATATATTGCTTAGATACACTGTTTTAAGTATTTAGCTTTTTGGATCATGAAATATAAGTGAAAATACATATATATTGCTTAGATACACTGTTTTAAGTATTTAGATTTTTGGGTCATGAAATATAAGTGAAATTACATAAATATTGCTTAGATACACTGTTTTAAGTATTTAGATTTTTGGATCATGAAATATAAGTGAAATTACATAAATATTGCTTAGATACACTGTTTTAAGTATTTAGATTTTTGGGTCATGAAATATAAGTGAAATTACATAAATATTGCTTAGATACACTGTTTTAAGTATTTAGCTTTTTGGATCATGAAATATAAGTGAAATTACATAAATATTGCTTAGATACACTGTTTTAAGTATTTAGCTTTTTGGATCATGAAATATAAGTGAAATTACATAAATATTGCTTAGATACACTGTTTTAAGTATCTAGCTTTTTGGATCATGAAATATAAGTGAAATTACATATATATTGCTTAGATACACTGCTATTAGAAGTATTTAGCTTTTTGGATCATGAATTAATTATATATAAGTGAAAATGCATATATATATTGCTCCATATATATTCCTCACTGGTCAGCCACAGAGAGAGAGAGAGAGGAAAAGATATAATATTAGTTAGTACAGTTCCAATTAGCTCTATTAACTACATATACATCACCAAATATTAAATACAGCTACATAAACCAGGAAAAACCACAAAATTATAAACCACATACCTATTTAACATCCCATAACACTAAATACAGCATTAAAAACACCACTTTCATTAACAAAAAACCAACATTAACATAAAAGAAACATAATACAATCAACCAAACACAAATTAAACCCAGATATAAACCAAAAAACGAAAAAACACAAACATATCCGTACTTATCTCCTACATAATAGATGCACCACATATATTACCAAAAAACCAACATAAACATAAAACCAACTTAATACAATCAACCAAACACAAATTTAAACCAGATATAAACCCAAAAACTAGAAAAATCACAAAATTATAAGCCATATACCTATTTAACATCCCATAACACTAAATACAGCAATAAAAACACCACCTACATTAACAAAAAACCAACATTAACATAAAACAAACATAATACAATCAACCAAACACCAATTAAACCCAGATATAAACCAAAAAACGAAAACACACAAACATATCCGTACTTATCTCCTAGGTAGGTACAGCATAAAAAACACCACTTACATGAACAAAAAACCAACATTAACATAAACCAATATGATACAGTCAACCAAACACAAATTAAACCCAGATATAAACCCAAAAAACTAGAAAAAACATAAAACTCTCCATACTTATCTCCTACATAATAGATACACCACTTATATTACCAACAAACCAACATAAACATAAAACCAACTTAATACAATCAACCAAACACAAATTTAAACCAGATATAAACCCAAAAACTAGAAAAATCACAAAATTTTAAACCATATACCTATTTAACATCCCATAACACTAAATACAGCAATAAAAACCACCTACATTAACAAAAAACCAACATTAACGTAAAACAAACATAATACAATCAACCAAGCACAAATTAAACCCAGATATAGACCAAAAAACCACAAAATTATAAACCATTTACCTATTTAACATCCCATAACACTAAAATACAGCAATAAAAACACCCCTTACATTAACAAAAAACCAACATTAACATAAAACAAACTTAATACAATCAACCAAACACCAATTAAACCCAGATATAAACCAAAAAACGAAAAAACACAAACATATCCGTACTTATCTCCTACGTACAGCATTAAAAACACCACTTACATGAACAAAAAACCAACATTAACATAAACCAATATGATACAGTCAACCAAACACAAATTAAACCCAGATATAAACCCAAAAAACTAGAAAAAACCACAAAATTATAAACCATTTCCCTATTTAACATCCCATAACACTAAATACAGCAATAAAAACACCACTTACAGTAACCAAAAACCAACATTAACATAAAAAAAACATAATACAATAAGCCAAACACCAATTAAACCATACATAAACCCAAAAACCAAGAAAAAACACGAAAAATCTCCACACTTATCTCCTACATACTTAGTCTATCATCTCCATGCTTGTCTCCTACATGATCAGACAACAACAAGAGAGACAGAGACACATAGGCAAGCAATGGTGTCTACATATTAAATGGCCCAAAACCAGCATTTACAAGCCATTTAAACAAGCCACAGACACATGGAAGCCGCACAGAGCCATAATAAGCCTGGGGTGAGTGTTATATATGGCTGAATCCCCCTTCAATTGGTCTTAAATAGCTGTAATGAGAGTGGTGACGTGGCCTGTCATCACCGCCTCCCTCTCATCACAACTGACAACTCTTTATGTGTTGTTATGGTGTTGTTATACAGTGTTATGGTGTGTTATACAGTGTTATTCATGCGGTGTTATACAGGTGTTATGTGTGTCTAGCCATGGGTAGAAGGCATGTATGGGTAACGTAGAAGGCTATCGTAATTTTTTTTACCATACAGTACCGAAGATAACATTATAGTCGCCAGTCACTTGCCACTGCACTAATGTCGCCAGGCACAATATATTACGAATTATAGCATCACTACAGACTTGTATGTGCCACTGAAGACGCATGCACAGTAGTTTATATTATGTACATCACACTACATGTCTTCAGTGGCACATAAAAGTCTGTAGTGATGCTATAATTCGTAATATATTGTGCCTGGCGACATTAGTGCAGTGTCGAATGACTGGCGACTTAAGTGTTATCTATGGTAGTTAACTAACCTAACCTGGGCATTAGTTACGTAACCTAACTTCCCCCCCTAGACAAGAAGTGGAAGTAGTAGTAGTTGAGGTGGTGGCACTGTCACACACGAGGGGCTGCTCCATCCACAGCACCCCCGGGTATTGGATTGGCGGATTGGCATAGCCCACGGTGTTATGGACTCGCTCAGCAGGAGTATTTGGCGTTGTCGGTACCTGTGCAAAAGGACAAAGATCTTCAAGTCGCATGTGATCCCTGTCTTACTCTATGGTTGTGAGACATGGACACTAAATAGCGACTTGAAGAGACGAATCGATGCCTTTGGTAATAAGTGTCTTCGCAGAATCATGGGGTATCGCTGGGAAGATTGCGTGTCAAATCAGCGATTGCACTGTGAGACTGAATCGAGGCCTATTACCTGCATAGTCCGTCAGCGCCAACTTGGCATATATGGGCATGTGGCACACTGCCCTGAAACCGATCCTTCCCATCGGGTTGTATCTGTAAGAGACAATCCGGCGTGGAGGAGGCCAAGGGGGCGCCCACAAGGCTCGTGGCTGGGGCAAGTTGATGTTTCCTGTCGAAAGCTGCTTGGTAGGGGAAGGCAGCCTGCATGGGAACTCAAGGGTATGGGAAGGCAGCCTGCATGGAACTCAAGGGTATGGGAAGGCAGCCTGCATGGGGACTCGCGGGTATGGGAAGGCAGCTTGCATGGGGACTCGCGCGTATGGGAAGGGAGCCTGCATGGGGACTCATGGGTATGGGAAGGCAGCCTGCATGGGGACTCGCGGGTATGGGAAGGCAGCTTGCATGGGGACTCGCGCGTATGGGAAGGGAGCCTGCATGGGGACTCGCAGGTATGGGAAGGCAGCTTGCATGGGGACTCGCGCGTATGGGAAGGGAGCCTGCATGGGAACTCATGGGTATGGGAAGGCAGCCTGCATGGGGACTCGCGGGTATGGGAAGGCAGCTTGCATGGGGACTCGCGCGTATGGGAAGGGAGCCTGCATGGGGACTCGCAGGTATGGGAAGGCAGCTTGCATGGGGACTCGCGCGTATGGGAAGGGAGCCTGCATGGGGACTCGCGCGTGGTGACCCCCGGGATTGGCGTCGCAGGGTGGGCGAGGCGACGCGCCCCTTGGCGTATGCCCCCAATGATTGATTGATTATGTATACACAGCATGAATTCTTGGTTTTATAATAGCAATACCTTAAATACTGCATCATGCCTGCAATGCTACAATTAACCCCTTCACACCCAGATCTTTTCTTTGCTAAAAAAAATTGTAGTTTTTTGAGCCATAAAATGACGAAAAGTAACTGAATATACCAAATTATTTAGTCGACAAGGATACTAATCAGGTCATATCTATAAAATATTGCTTATATTCACTAAAAATCATATAATAGTAGCCAAATTACAATGCAAATTACGTTCTGGGTCTGAAGGGGTTAAATACTACTTAATTCCTGCAATGCTACAAGTAAGGTTGAGTAATAATAGTCATATAGGATAGATCAATGCTAGTAATGTAATATTGAGATGTAGGATAAGATATAAAAGGAAGAAGAAATGTTGGGTTAAACACATACTTTTATTTGTCTCTGTTAAGGTTCAGGATAACATAAAATAGAAACAGGAAAGAATTGTATGTTGTTTTTAATCGCAGTGACTCAACATTTTTTTTTTTAATATTGTTAAGTCAGGCGGTTATTGTGAAGAGTCATGCATTCTTGTGTGTGTGTGTGTGTGTGTGTGTGTGTGTGTGTGTGTGTGTGTGTGTGTGTGTGTGTGTGTAGTGCACAGGATATAAGTAAAGTTTTGTCTCTTCCTGTCTCCATATCCACTTCAGTGATATGTGTGTGTGTAGAGAGAGAGAGAGAGAGAGAGAGAGAGATTTAATAAACAAACTGAAGCAAGGGTGTGCATGTATGTATAGACGTGCAGATAGACAGACACACACACAGACAGAGAGACAAACGCACATTAACACCAGTAAGAAAGAAAAAAAACATACTCTAAAAGAAGAAACAATATTTTAAAATTTCATACTGAGATAAATATAAAACACATTTACTACTACTACCATTATCATCATTATTATCCCCCCTGTATCCCCCCTTCACTGCCTTAACCTTACATCCTTACCCCTCTCTATATCCTTCTATATCTCCCTTCTTCACCCCCCTCTTATTGGAGCCCACAACCTTACAGCATTACCCCTCTCTATATCTTCTATATCTCCTTCTTCACCCCCTCTTATTGGAGCCCACAAACCTTACAGCATTACCCCTCTCTATATCCTTCTATATCTCCCTTCTTCATCCCCCTCTATATGGAGCCCACAACCTTACAGCATTACCCCTCTCTATATCCTTCTATATCTCCCTTCTTCATCCCCTCTTATAGGAGCCACAACCTTACAGCATTACCCTCCTATATCCTTCTATATCTCCTTCTTCACCCCCTCTTATTGGAGCCACAACCTTACAGCATTACCCCTCTCTGATATCCTTCTATATCTCCCTTCTTCACCCCTCTTATTGGAGGCCACAACTTACAGCATTACCCTCTCTATATCCTTCTATATCTCCCTTCTTCATCCCCCTCTTATAGGAGCCACAACCTTACAGCATTACCCTCTCTATATCCTTCTAATCTCCCTTCTTCATCCCCCTCTATTGGAGCCCACACACTTACATCCTTACCCCTCTCTATATCTTCTATATCTCCCTTCTTCACCCCCTCTATAGGAGCCACAACCTTACAACATTACCCCTCTCTATACCTTCTATATCTCCTTCTTCACCCCCCTCTTATAGGAGCCACAACCTTACAGCATTACCCTCTCTATATCCTTCTATATCTCCCTTCTTCACCCCCCTCTTATAGGAGCCCACAACCTTACAGCTTACCCCTCTCTATATCCTTCTATATCTCCCTTCTTCACCCCCTCTTATTGGAGCCCACAACCTTACATCCTTACCCCTCTCTATATCCTTCTATATCTCCCTTCTTCACCCCCCTCTTATAGGAGCCCACAACCTTACAGCATTACCCCTCTCTATATCCTTCTATATCTCCCTTCTTCATCCCCCTCTTATAGGAGCCCACAACCTTACATCCTTACCCCTCTCTATATCCTTCTATATCTCCCTTCTTCATCCCCCTCTTATAGGAGCCCACAACCTTACAGCATTACCCCTCTCTATATCCTTCTATATCTCCCTTCTTCACCCCCCTCTTATAGGAGCCCACAACCTTACATCCATTACCCCTCTCTATATCCTTCTATATCTCCCTTCTTCACCCCCTCTTATAGGAGCCCACAACCTTACAGCATTACCCCTCTCTATATCCTTCTATATCTCCCTTCTTCACCCCCCTCTTATTGGAGCCCACAACCTTACAGCATTACCCCTCTCTATATCCTTCTATATCTCCCTTCTTCACCCCCTCTTATAGGAGCCCACAACCTTACAGCATTACCCCTCTCTATATCCTTCTATATCTCCCTTCTTCACCCCCCTCTTATAGGAGCCCACAACCTTACATCCTTACCCCTCTCTATATCCTTCTATATCTCCCTTCTTCACCCCCCTCTTATAGGAGCCCACAACCTTACAGCATTACCCCTCTCTATATCCTTCTATATCTCCCTTCTTCACCCCCCTCTATTGGAGCCCACAACCTTACATCCTTACCCCTCTCTATATCCTTCTATATCTCCCTTCTTCACCCCCCTCTTATAGGAGCCCACAACCTTACAGCATTACCCCTCTCTATATCCTTCTATATCTCCCTTCTTCATCCCCCTCTTATAGGAGCCCACAACCTTACAGCATTACCCCTCTCTATATCCTTCTATATCTCCCTTCTTCATCCCCCTCTTATTGGAGCCCACAACCTGACAGCATTACCCCTCTCTATATCCTTCTATATCTCCCTTCTTCACCCCCCTCTTATAGGAGCCCACAACCTTACAGCATTACCCCTCTCTATATCCTTCTATATCTCCCTTCTTCACCCCCCTCTTATCATCGCCCACAACCTTACAGCATTACCCCTCTCTATATCCTTCTATATCTCCCTTCTTCACCCCCCTCATCATCGCCCACAACCTTACAGCATTACCCCTCTCTATATCCTTCTATATCTCCCTTCTTCATCCCCTCTTATCACGCCCACAACCTGACAGCATTACCCCTCTCTATATCCTTCTATATCTCCCTTCTTCACCCCCCTCATCATCGCCCACAACCTTACAGCATTACCCCTCTCTATATCCTTCTATATCTCCCTTCTTCACCCCCCTCATCATCGCCCACAACCTTACAGCATTACCCCTCTCTATATCCTTCTATATCTCCCTTCTTCATCCCCCTCTTATCATCGCCCACAACCTTACAGCATTACCTACCCCTATCTAACCCTCTCTTCATCTCCCTCTACACAGGACGCCACAGCCACGGAGGAGGCGAGGACGATGGGCAAGGGCGGCCTGGAGGTGCGGGAAGACGCCAAGCCGGGTCATGGGTGAGTGTCTTATATATAGAGAGTATTATTATCTTATTATAGTCTTAATGAGTGTCTGCCGCTAATACTGCCTTTACTATAGACTCTTATTTGGGGGTTATTTATTGAAGGTTGTGTTTTGTTGTTGAGTTTTTATAATGAGTTTTTTGGGGTGGGTGTTATTTATTGAAGGTTGTGTTTTGTTTAGTTTTTATAATGAGTTTTTTGGGGTGGGTGTTATTTATTGAAGGTTGTGTTTTGTTTAGTTTTTATAATGAGTTTTTTGGGGTGGGGGTTATTTATTGAAGGTTGTGTTTTGTTTAGTTTTTATAATGAGTTTTTTGGGGTGGGGGTTATTTATTGAAGGTTGTGTTTTGTTGTTGAGTTTTTATAATGAGTTTTTTTTATAATACAAAATACACAATAATTATCAAATATATCACATCCTTTTCCTCTAACTTTCTTTTTGTATACACATTTTCTCACATAATGGACCAATTTACTCACACCTAAAACACGGAGTATTATAAAGCAATGGGTGCAATATAGGCTACATAATTTATCACTGTACTCAAATTCTTTTTGCTGAGAAATGCACCATAAATGAAATATATGGCCTTTTTTTTGGCCAAAATATCACAACACGGCGGAACGCGCTGTGATTGGTTGTGACGTAGTAACTGCAAACTCAGATCTCGCCTGATCAGCTGATCGGCTTGTTTTGGTTCAGCAGACCGCAGTACCTATCTATGCATTCAACATGTACCAGACAAAAAGAACATATTATGCTTGTTTTGTGCTAATGTGCAAAAACACAACAATTAAAACTCCAGAGAATGTGTTCATAACTATGCCTAAAGACAAGAAAAAGAGGAAACAGTGGTGGGTGTCTGCAAGGCGTGATTTCTCGATGAAGGAAAATTCATACTATTGCTGTGAAGACCATTTTGATGTATTTATGTACTTGTGCATGGATAAGTAACTTGCAAATGATATGTAGCTGTGGGGCTTTAGCTGAGCTGTGATAAGTTGCGGGAGTAGTATGCAGTATGCAAGGCTTTTGAGGTAGGGATGAGACAGGCTGGGTTTTTCATGTTATGTATACAACACGCAGTGAGTTAGGTAAAATTCTAGAGTCCTTTCCCGCCCTTATTAAAGTGTTTTTTCCTCCAGACCTTCACAGACCCCTTCAGATACCTCTAAACTGTAATTATAAAGTGGGGGGGGAGATGCCCCCTTCACCCCCCTCCCCTCCTTAACGACCCCCCTGGACCCCTCAAAAATATAATATGTTTAATATTACTAATCTAACCTCACTATAACCTAACCTAACCTAACCTTATCTCACTAATAACCTCATAGCGAGACCCCCATAAAAAAATAATTACTAACCTAACCTTGTAAAATTATAGTTTTATTTTACTAACCTAACTAACCTTACTAACTTGCATTACCCCTACTACTGCAAGATGACCAGTAATCCTCCTTCAAGTGATGTAGTAGGTATTCACTGTGTTTGTGAATATGTAAGTTGTAGTTTATAAGGAAAAAGTGGATAGACAGAGATAAGTGGCCCGTGACACCAGACAAGTGATGACTTCTGGGATCGGCATTCCTTATAGGGAGCTTAAATGAACCTGCAATGACATGTACAGCTAGACAGATAGACGAACTCATAGAGGAACAGGTAGAAATGTATGGTTAGTAAAGGTTGTAGTGGTGAGTAGAGTGACGAAGGGTGTATGTTTTGCTTATGTGGGGAAAGAAAGCCATACATTTCTACCTGTTCCTCTATGAGTTCGTCTATCTGTCTAGCTGTACATGTCATTGCAGGTTCATTTAAGCTCCCTATAAGGAATGCCGATCCCAGAAGTCATCACTTGTCTGGTGTCACGGGCCACTTTGCTCTGTCTATCCACATTTTCCTTATAAACTACAACTTACATATTCACAAACACAGTGAATACCTACTACATCACTTGAAGGAGGATTACTGGTCATCTTGCAGTAGTAGGGGTAATGCAAGTTGGTGTATTAGTAGGTAGTACATAATAGTAGCGGCCGCTTCACAGCTGTTTTGCTCTGTTGTCTTCGCTAGTGACGTCACAACATGGCGCCAGTCGTTTTAGAGCGTATACATTTTCCTGTACTTAAATTGGCTGTATCATCAAAAATACTGTTCACATAGAAAAATCAACATCACTGCCCAACTATATGAGGCTTGAAGATGTCAAATCAATCCTTACCTCAAGTAGAGTAAACGGGTCCATTAGCCATCTCTCAAACAAGACAAAATAAAACCTACTTTTATAAATTTTTTCATGTCTGTCCAGTAACTTATATCACTTAACCCTCACACGCACCAAAAGTTTAATAAGTTTCTCCGTCCACTGCGACATCCGTCTGGGGCTCCCTAAGGGGCCCCGTGGAATGGCCTGACTGTGTGGCAATTTTTTTTTTATGTTATCAATTTCACCAAAGTGTATTCTTTTTTCCTGGCATTATTATATATCGTTGGTTTTGCAAGATTATTCTGCCTTATGAAAAAAAAAAATAACAAGAAATGCAAATAAATAGCGGAATTTACCGACTCCGAAAAAAACATTGAGTAAAGAGAAATAAGAAATACTTACGTTCACCACTTCGTAGCTCGAAACTTCCTGAGTCAACTTTTTATGGTTTATATGCCAATAAAAGCAGATTTTTATGAGGATTCCAACGCTACCATTATAATTTTCATATGGCCATTATGGCCAGCTCGGGACATGTTTTAAAGGGACGACAGTCCGCGCTCACAGGCTGCCTGCTGATAGGAAACTGAGACACAAGCCCTTATCATTTCACATCCACTCACACGAGAGAGTTGATAATTAGTTTATTTTATAGGTCTAGCTTGGATCTTTAACGCAGAAAATTGTGACGCGATTGTGATAAATACTTAATTTTTAGGCGAATTTTTACAAGTTTTTTACGGGAATCGTGTCAAAAGCTCAGATGTAGACGGGCGCGTTTTGACGGGAATTGCGTCAAAAGCTCAGATGTAGACGGGCCCGTTGTGACGGGAATGGCGTCAAAAGCTCAGATGTAGACGGGCGCGTTTTGACGGGAATGGCGTCAAAAGCTCAGATGTAGACGGGCGCGTTTTGACGGGAATTGCGTCAAAAGCTCAGATGTAGACGGGCCCGTTGTGACGGGAATTGCGTCAAAAGCTCAGATGTAGACGGGCCCGTTGTGACGGGAATGGCGTCAAAAGCTCAGATGTAGACGGGCCGTTTGACGGGAATTGCATCAAAAGCTCAGATGTAGACGGGCGCGTTTTGACGGGAATGGCGTCAAAAGCTCAGATGTAGACGGGCGCGTTTTGACGGGAATTGCGTCAAAAGCTCAGATGTAGACGGGCGCGTTTTGACGGGAATTGCGTCAAAAGCTCAGATGTAGACGGGCGCGTTTTGACGGGAATTGCGTCAAAAGCTCAGATGTAGACGGGCCCGTTGTGACGGGAATGGCGTCAAAAGCTCAGATGTAGACGGGCGCGTTTTGACGGGAATTGCGTCAAAAGCTCAGATGTAGACGGGCCCGTTGTGACGGGAATTGGCGTCAAAAGCTCAGATGTAGACGGGCCGTTTGACGGGAATGGCGTCAAAAGCTCAGATGTAGACGGGCCCGTTGTGACGGGAATGGCGTCAAAAGCTCAGATGTAGACGGGCGCGTTTTGACGGGAATTGCGTCAAAAGCTCAGATGTAGACGGCCCGTTGTGACGGGAATGGCGTCAAAAGCTCAGATGTAGACGGGCCGTTGTTGACGGGAATCGCGTCAAAAGCTCAGATGTAGACGGGCCGTTGTGACGGGAATGGCGTCAAAAGCTCAGATGTAGACGGCCGTTGTGACGGGAATGGCGTCAAAAGCTCAGATGTAGACGGCCGTTGTGACGGGAATGGCGTCAAAAGCTCAGATGTAGACGGGCCGTTGTGACGGGAATGGCGTCAAAAGCTCAGATGTAGACGGGCCGTTGTGACGGGAATGGCGTCAAAAGCTCAGATGTAGACGGGCCGTTGTGATGGGAATGGCGTCAAAAGCTCAGATGTAGACGGGCGCGTTTGTGACTGGGAATGGCGTCAAAAGCTCAGATGTAGACGGGCCGTTGTGACGGGAATGGCGTCAAAAGCTCAGATGTAGACGGCCCGTTGTGACGGGAATGGCGTCAAAAGCTCAGATGTAGACGGCCCGTTGTGACGGGAATGGCGTCAAAAGCTCAGATGTAGACGGGCCCGTTGTGACGGGAATGGCGTCAAAAGCTCAGATGTAGACGGGCCGTTGTGACGGGAATGGCGTCACGTGCGTGAGAGGGTTAATACACTTTTTAATTATGAATTTTTTTTTTTTTTTTTTTTTAGGTATAATTCATTTAGATCACTTAATATACTTTTTAATTGTATATATAGATGCAAATTTGTTTCTACTTTTGACTATAATCTGCCCCATGTCTTTCCAGGTCATCCGAGGTCAAGCAAAACGGGGCGCCAGAAATCTTGCCTGTAAAGAAGGAGGAGGAGGCAGGAGGGAGGAAGGAGGCAGAGGAAGAGGAGGAGAAGACAGAGAAGACCAAAGAGGGGGAGAAGAATGCACAGAAGGAAGAGGAAGAAGGAGGAGGAGGAGGAGGAGGAGGAGATGATAAAGGAGGAGAAACAGAAACGCCAGAAAAAAGGAAGAACCAAAAAATAATAAAAACAGAAACAGGAAGAGGAGGAGAGAAGACTAAGGAATATAGAGAGGAGGAGGAGGAAGAGGAGGAAGAGGAGGAGGAGGAGGAGGAGGAGGACGTGTTTGCAGGGTTGGCCAGCTTTACAGGGGAGGTGTTTAGCACGCTAGGCAGCCCTGCCGAGCCCCTGGCAACCGAGGAGAGGAGTCCGCGGCCTCTGTCACTCAACGGCACGGACCTGGCATCCACTATGAGGCTCATGCAGGTACACTGTTACTATGACTATGACTACTGCTAGGATTAATACCACTATTATTACCACTATCATATTAGTTATGTCTTGTAGTAAGTTTTGTCTAATTTGTGATTTTTAAGGAATATCTGGAAGTATCATGTCATTGTGAATTGGCTGAAATAGGGACTTCTAATCATTGTAACTGAAAACTGACTCCAGATTCGTGTTCAGCATGCCCGAAAACTGCCATGAATTAATTTTCAAGCAAATCTATATATCAACATTTTTGGCAAATTTTGCAAGGCCTTGCAAAGCCCTTGCAAAATTTGCAATATTTTTTGAAAAATAGATTTGCTTGAAAATTAGTCCCTAGCAGTTTTCAGGCATGCTGAACACGAATCAGGAGTCAGTTTTCAGTTACAATAATTAGAAGTCCCTATTTCAGCCAATTCACAATGACATGATACTTCCAGATATTCCTTAAAAATCACAAATTAGACAAAACTTACTACAAGACATAACAATATGATAGGCATTGCAAATTTAATCATTATTAAAAATAATGAGAGAGAGAGAGAGAGAGAGAGAGAAGAGAAAAAGAGAGAGAGAAGAGAAAAACAAAATATAAATGAAGGGCAAAAAGGGCAACTTGGGGGCCACTTGGGGTTCGGGGGCCCTGTGAAAACCGGGTAGCTGCAAAAACTAGTAAGAAATGGCCCTACATATATTTATTTTAAATTTTTAACACTACTATTTAAATACTATACTACTACAAAACTAAACCAAACCCCCCCCCCCCTATCCCCCCTAGAACCCGATGACCTTGACGACGATGATCCCAAATGCGACCTTCGCCCGGGGCCCTGGACGGCCAGGTCCCCGGCCGGCCCTCGCACCTCTTAGCGGCCCTGGTCACCACCCTGGACCCACAACACCTCCCCTGTGGGGCTGCCTTCCCAAAGGGTTTTCATTTTTTTTTAGAAAAAACATTTTCTTTTTTTTGGTTTTTAAAAGGCTGTCCAATTAAATTTAAAATTAAAAAAAAAATTTTTCCCGAAAAAAAAATTAAAAAAAAAATTGGGGAAAAAATAAAAAAAAAACCACAAAAAAAATTAAAAAAAAATTGAAAAAAAAAAAAAAAAATTTCCCCAAAAAAAAAAATAAAAAAAAATAATTAAAAAATTTTTTTCCCAAAAAAATAAAAAGGAAAAAATACCGGGGAAAAACCAAAATATCTAAATTTTTTCTCCCCAAAAAAAAAAATTTAGTGTTTTTATTTTTTTATTATTAAAAACATAATTTTCTTTATAATATTCCCAAAAAAATTTTTTTCTCCCCCATAAAAAAAAAAAATGGGGAGTGTTTTTATCTGTTTTTTGAAAAAACTTTTTTTAATTTTTATCTATAAATTCCAAAAATGTTTTTTTTCTCTCCCCCAATACACACAAATAAACACACCCCTATTTAACACCCCTATTATATATATTTTTTCTTTCTCCCCCAATAAAAAAACACCCCCAAACAACCCAAAACCCCCAAAAAAAACCACACACACACCACACACACACACACACCCCTTTTAGGCACTTTGAGTCGGGGCGTACTTCCGAGGCGGGGTTTGGGGGCGTGGTGCGTGTGTGCCGCATGTTGCTGCACGCCCGGTACCCCCGCCTGGCCTCCGAGGGGTTCCAGGCTCCTCGCCCCCCACCGTCATCTACCCCAGCAGCACCGTGCGCCCAGGCCCCCCAAACCCACCGGGCCAACATGGTGGGTGAAAGTGGGGGGGGGGGGAGGAAATGGGGGAGGGAGGGGGTGGTGGTGGGGGGGAGGGGTGGGGGTGCGTAGTGGGGGGGGGAATGGTGGGGGTGATCAGTATTTTCTCATCTTTAAAAATATAGTTTTTAATGTGAGGACAGATTTGTTTCCTTGCTGGACCTTTACAAAAACAACTTAAATGTGCATTATTTGCCCTATTTTTTCAGTGTTTTTCTGTTTTCCCTTCTACGTCATATATTTTTTTTATAGCAATGTAAGAAAATAAGATTTGTTTTCTCGCTGTAACTTCCCAAAAAAACTTCCATTCACGTTCATTTATCCATTTTTTCCTGATTTTTTATATTTTTTAGTTTTTCTTCTTCTTAATTCATGTGTATGTGTGTATAACTGTCATGTGTATGTGTGTATAACTGTCATGTGTATTGTGTTAACTGATTGTATTGTGTATAACTATGTGTATGTGTGTATAACTGTCAGTGAGGTGTAAACGTCATGTGTATGTGTTTAAAATGTATGTGTATTGTGTATAACTGTATGTGTATGTGTGTATAATGATGTGTATGTGGGTTTTAAAATGTCATGTGTATGTGTGTATAACGTCATTTGGAGAATTTTTATAACTGTCATGTGTATTGTGTATAACTGCATGTGTAGTGGTTAACTGTAAGTGTATTGGGTTTTAACTGTCATGTGTATGTGTGTATAACTGTATGGTATTGTGTTAACTGTCATGTGTATTGTGTATAAATTTATGGTTGTGGTAAAACTGTCAGTGTATTGGGGTATAAAATGTCAGTGTATTGTGTATAACTGTCATGTGTATGTGTGTATAACTGTCAGTGTATTGGTTAAACTGTCATGTTATGTGTGTATAACTTGTGTTTTGTGTATAAATGTCTGTGTATGGTGTTAACTGTAGTTATTTGTGTAAACTGTATTGTATGGTGTTAAACTGTCAGGGATGTGTGTATAACTGTCATGTGTATGTGTGTATAACTGTCATGTGTATGTGTGTATAACTGTCATGTGTATGTGTGTATAACTGTCATGTGTATGTGTGTATAACTGTCATGTGTATGTGTGTATAACTGTCATGTGTATGTGTGTATAACTGTCATGTGTATGTGTGTATAACTGTCATGTGTATATGTATAACTGTCATGTGTATGTGTATAATGTCATGTGTATGTGTTTATAACTTCATGTGATGGTGTAAACTGTAAAGGTATTGTGTATAAATGTCATGGGTTTGTGTGTATAACTTCAGTGTAGTGTGTTTTAATGTCTTGTATGTGTGTATAAATTCATGTGTATGTGGTATAAACTGTCATGGTATGTGTTTAAATGTCATGTGTATGTGTGATAACTTTTGTGTAATTTGTTATAACTGTTTATGTGTATGGTGTATAACTTCATGTGTAGTGTGTAAACTGTCTGTGTATGTGTGTATAATGTCATGTGTATGTGTTATAACTGTCAGTGTAGTGGTATAATGTCATGTGTATGTGTTTAAAAACAGTGTATGTGTGTATAACTTTCATGTGATGTGTGTTTTAATGTCATGTGTATGTGGTATAACGTCATGTGTATGTGTGTATAAAATTCTGTGTAGGTGTATAACTGTCATGTGTATGTGTTAAACTGTCATGGTATTGTGATAAACCCTGTGTATGTGTGTTAACGTCATGTGTAGTGTGTATAATTATGTGTATGTGTGTAAAACTGTCATGTGATGTGTGTATAACGCATGTTATGTGGTATAAATTTATGTGTATGTGTTAAACTGTCTGTGTATGTGTGTTAACTGTAGGTATTGGTATAATTTATGTGTATTGTGTATAACGCATGTGATTGTGTATAAAAAAAAACCTTTGGGGGTTTTTCCATTGTTTTTTTTTTTTTTTTTTGGTTAGGTGATAACTTTATGTGTATTGGTAAACTGTCATGGTTGGTGTTATTGTATGTGTATGGTGATAATGTCAGTGTATGGTATAAAATGTTCATGTGTATTGGATAACTGCATGTGTATGGGTATAACTGTCATGGTATTTTGGATAACGCATGTGTATGTGTGTATAACTGTCATGTGTATGTGTGTATAACTGTCATGTGTATGTGTGTATAACTGTCATGTGTATGTGTGTATAACTGTCATGGTATTGTGAAATGTCAGTGTATGTGTGTAAACTGAGTTAATTTTTTTGGGATAACTGTATGTTTTTTTGTGTAAACTTCATGTGTATGTGTAAACTGTCATGTGTAGTTGTATAACTGTTGTGTAGTGTGTATAATGTCGTGTATTGTGTATAATGTCATGTGTATGGTTTAACTGTCTGTGTATTTGTATAACTTTTGTGTATGTGTGTATAACTGTCATGTGTATGTGTGTATAACTGTCATGTGTATGTGTGTATAACTGTCATGTGTATGTGTGTATAAAGCATGTGTATGTGGTTTTAATGTATGTGATGTTGTATAACGTCATGTGATGTTTGGGATAACTGCATGTGATGGTGTATAAAATGGTGTAGTGTTAAACGTCAGTGTAGGGGGTGTAAACTTTGTGATGTGTGTATAAAATGCATGTTTTTGTGTATAAATGCATGTGTTGGGGTATAACTGTCATTTATGTGGTATAACTAGTGTTTGTTAAACTCTGTGTAGGGTTTTTTATAACTGTTGTGTAGTGTGAAAGTCTTGTATGTGTGTATAACTCATGTGGTGTGTAAACTTTAGTGTAGTGTGTATAAAATGTCGGGTATGTGTGTAAACTGTATGGTTGTGTGTTAAAAATCATGGTTTTGTATAACTGTATGTTATTGTGTTAACTGATGTGTATGTGGTAAACTGTATGTGTATGTTGTATAACGCTGTGTATGTGTGATAAACTTTTTGTGTATTGTGTATAACTTAGGGGTATGTGTGTATAATTTATGGAGTGTGTATAACGTCATGTGTTGTGTGTATAACTTGTGTATGTGTTAAACCCGTCATGTGTATTTGTTATAAAAATGTCATGTGTATGTGTGTATAACTCATGTGTATGTGTGTATAACTTTATTGGATGGGGGTATAACTGCATGTGTATGTGGTATAAAATTTATGTGTTGGGTATAACCATGTGTATGTTGTATAACTTTATGTGTTTGTGTGTTTAAATCTGTATGGTGTATAACTTTATGTGTTTTTGTGTAAACCATGGTATGTGTGTTAACTGTCATGTGTTGTGTGTTCGTCATGTGTATGTGTGTAAACTGTCATTGGGTGTATAAATTTATGGGTGTGTATAACTGTCATGTGTATGTGTGTATAACTGTCATGTGTATGTGTGTATAACTCATGTGTATGTGTGTATAACTGTCATGTGTATGTGTGTATAACTGTCATGTGTATGTGTGTATAACTCATGTGTATGTGTGTATAATGTCATGGTATTGTTAAAACTGTCATGTTTGTGTATGTGTGTATAAATTTTATGTGTATGTGTGTTAAATCTTTGGGTTTTTTTTGTATGGTGTTGTATAACCATTTTATGTGTGATAAATGTATGTGTATGGTTATTGTTTTGTATTGGGGTATTGTTATGGTATAAAATCTGTGTATGTGTTATGTGTAAAACTTTCTGTTGTGTGTATAACTATTTGTATGTGTGTATAAAAATTTTATTTTGTTAATGTTTTGATGTGTTAACTGTATGGTTGTTTTGTATAACTTTGTGTGAAAGTGTTATAACTGCATGGTTGTGTGTATAACTTTATGTGTATGTGTGTAAATTTATGTGTATGTGTGTAACTGTCATGTGTATGTGTGTAAAAAACCGTGATGTGTTAAACTGTCATGGTATTGTGTAAATGTCATGTGTATTGGTATAACTTATGGTTTGTGTATAAAGGGATGTGTATGTGGGATAAATGCTGTGTAGTGGGTATAATCTGTTATTGTGTATAACGCATGTGTATTGTTAAAATGTCATGTTAGGTTAACTTTATGGTATTTGAAATCCTGTGTAGGGGTTTTAACTGCATTGGGGTGTGTTTTAACTCATGTGTAATTTTGGGATAACTGCCCTGGTATTTGTAAATCATGTGTATGTGTGTATAACTTTATGGTATGTTTGGTTTTTTTAATCATGTGTAAAGTGTTTTAAATTCCATGTTATAGTATAAGCATGTGTTTGATAAAAACATGTGTATTGTTAACGCATGGTTTTGTGTGTATAACTCATGTTTTGTTATAACTCCCTGTGTATTTGTATAAAAATTATGTGTGTTGTATAACTCATGTGTTATGTGTATAACTGCATGTGTATTTGTATAACTCAATTTTGTATAAATTGTTTGGGAATCATGTTATTGGGGGTATAAATCATGTGTTTGTATAATGCATGGTATTGGTATAAATCATGTGTATTTGTATAACTCCCTGTTATGTGTTAAATGTCATTTTTTGTGTATAAAATTTTCTGTGTATGTGATAAAGTCATGTGTATGTGTTATAACTCATGTTATTGTGTATAACTGCATGGTATTTGGGATAACTTTATGTGTATGTTTTTAAAAATTCATGTTATGGGTATAACTGCATTGTATGTGTGTATAACTGTAGTGTATTGTGTATAAAATTCATGGATGTGTTATAACTGTCTGTGTTGTGGGTTAACTGTATGGTATGTGTGTATCTGTCATGTGATGTGTATAAAATTTATGTGTATTGTGTTAAAAATGCATGTGTATTGTATAAAAGGGCGTGTATGTGTGTAAACGTCATGGTTTGGGGGTTTTAAAATTCTGTGTATGTGTGATAACGTCATGTGTATGTGTGTTAATGCAGTGTAGTGTGTATAACTGCTGTGAGTGTGTATAACTTTATGTGTATTGGTTTTAACTGCCATGTGTATTGTATAATTCAGTGTAGTGTGTATTTTAAATCATGTGTATTTGTAAAAGCATGTGTATTTGTTAACGTCATGTGTATGTGTGTTATATGTCATGTTATTGTGTAAAATTAAAGTGTATGGTGTTAAATGTTTTTTTAGGGGTATAAATCATGTTATTTGTATAAATGTCCTGGTATGTGTGTATAATTTTCCTTTATTTTTAACGTTTTGGTTTTTTTTGGTTTTTTGGGTATATTATTAGGGTTAAGTCATGGATTTTTACCATGTTTTTTTCATTGTATGGGGTTTTATTTGTTAAATTGGATAAGAGGTTTGTGAAATTAGTGAAATTTTTGAAATAGTTAGGGTTAACGCATGTTTTTATAACCCTTTGGATAAACCCAGTGTTTGGAAACTTATTGGATGGGAAACCAGTTTTGTTATAAACTTCTTTTGGGTTTCTGCCTTTTTTTGGAAATCATGGTTTTGATAAGATGGTTTTTTGGGTATCTGCATGTGGGGAAAAATTCTGGTTTGGGGAAAAAGATGGTAGGGATTTCCCCCTGATGTTGAAACTGAGTGATGTTGGGTTAATGTCGGTATTGTTAAATAGTTTTCAAATTTCCCTTTTTTTTTTGGAAACGTTTAAAGTGGTTATGGGGGGTAAAACGTTTTTTTTTATCTCGGTTTTTTCCAGGGTTTTGTTAAAATTTGTTTTTAAAATATTTTTGGGGGAAAAGAGTTTTTCTTTTAAAAAAAGGGGCTTAAACAAAAAGGGGGGGGGGGGGGGGGGGGGGGGTTTTTTTTTTTTTTTTTTTTTTTTTTTTTTTTTTTTTCAACCCCAAAAAAAGCTTTCCCCCAAAACGGGAAAAAGGGATTTTTTTGGTTTTTGGGGGGGCCCCTTTTTCCCCCCCCTTTTACAAAATTTTTGGGCCCCTTTTTTTCCCCCCAAAAAGGGGGTAAACGGAACCCCCAAAGGGGGGAAAAACCCCGGGGAACCCCCCCCCCAAAAAAAAAAAAAAAAAAAAAAACGATTTAAAAAACCGGGGGGGGCCCCCCCCCAACCCTCCCCCCGCTTTTTCTTGCCAATTTACGGGTATATAATATGCTTAGGGCCTGTCCCAAAAGATCATAGAGGGAAAAAATATTAACACATCGGTTTTATTGTGCACTTGCTCGGGTGTTCTACTATAGTTACACATGTCATAAGAAGAGCTCCTGTGACAATTAGTATTGTATGAAAATTCGTGAGATGAACATTTAGGGCGTCGCGACAAACTGAACAATGGTTCTAATATACTTCAAAAACAAGAAAAAACTCAAAACATCCCACAATTTTTAGAAATGAAACTGATAAGGAAACTCAAAAACATGACAGATTTTCATTGTTTCCATTAGAAAGCCTTCTGTTTGAAGGTCCATCCTTACTTTTCACCGCCCCACAAGTAGTTTGCCGATGGTGGTGGTACTAACTGGAGGAGATACTTCTCCTGTGCGGGCCGACTTCGTCGGACACCAGTAGCAGCCTGCGAACTAGGGCGATGCCCCGCCGAGGCATCGTTGACCACTCTGGAGGCCATAGTGACACGTTACGAGGTCTTGAAACATCGAGCTCGGTCGTCCTCCCACAATAGACGGGTTCCTTTGCCAGAAGGCCCAGGTCCTGCGTTGAGTTTCGAAAAGGAATGGACCGTTGTCATTCGAAGTGCACGAAGGCAACGAGAGGGAGGAAGACCATCGCATCTTTTTCCCCTCCAATGCAATTGAGTTACCCTCTCTTAGCCAGGCAGTCTTGTCTCCAAATTGCCTTGACCATCATGCTTTCTCTCTCCACATCAAATCCTTGAGTTGAAGAAGGCCAGTCCACGTTTTCCTCAGAAGACGGTAACACAGATGGAGTCGCAAGGCTCGTTCTGCTGCTTGGCACGGTTCTGGTCGGGTATGCTCTTGAGGGAATTAGAGGAAGAGCACGTCGTTCAACGGAGCTTTCACAGAGATCGGTGCCTGCCTGACTATTGCGCTGAAGTCACCACCTATGGATGATACAACGAGAGGGCGCCACTCCCTTCATTCCACTCCGTGCATTCTCTCGCACCAGTCAGCGAAGTTGTGGGGGGGGGCCTTGGGGGGAAAATTGTTAGACTATCTGCAAGACTTTGAGGCGAGTATAGATAGGCCTATTGGCCAACTCCACCAGGGCTGATGGATTGAGCTCTCAGAGATGGGCGGAATGGTTGGCTGGAGCCTTCACCATCGTCGAGGGATATCAGGGTTAGGAGAGAGGAGAAAGTTCTTCATAGTCCTCCGATGAAGGTGGCTTCTTTGTCGACAATCAGAGCCTCATTTTCAGGAAGGCCAATGCGTCGGGTCCTTCAGGCTTGCCTGGCAGTAGGCATTGGTGGGCGATAGCAATCGAAAGAGGTCCTTCGAATGTTTCCACGTCTCTCTTGCAGAGGAATCCATCCGATAGGTACCAATTCGTATCACAGATGAGTTCGTTTGAACTTGATTCAAGTCAGGGACTCAGAGGGAAGAAGCCGAGGCTGGCTTCCGAAGAATCCTTGAGAGCGAAGAACCTCGTGGACATGATGGGGGCAGGCCGAACCTAAAGCAAGACTATCCGTCCGAGTGTCTTGCTCAATCTGAATGCATAGCACCTCTATGCACCATGGCAGTGTTCGAAAGCATGTGCGTGTTAGAAACAGAAGCGATGTATCTCATAGTACACTGGACGCTTCCGCTGCGTCTCACCTCAATCAATGACAACTGCAGCCAACGTTGTCTGCCCAGTCGATACGAGCTGGCCGAGGGACCCAAGAATGAATCGGCGTCATCCCTCTTCCCCTGTGAGGCTCAGCTGTATGTTGTCACGGGCGCTGCGTGTCCTCAGTATCGCACACGGAGGAGGGGACGAGAGGAGTTTCCGTCTCTCATGCAAGGAAGCAACATCTCAGAGTATCTACCTGGCTAATACCGCAGTTCCTACGATCTTTCTCGTGGCCGCTTCAGCTGCTCCCGATTTCGTGCTCGATAAGGAACCTGTGACTTCTCTTCTCCGCAGGACCACCATACTCCCAATAGGATCCGATTCAAGAACTGAGCAGCGTAGCTGCGAACATCGTTAACGTTGCTTGCGCACCAGACAAACTTTCTCTCGCACTATCCCATAGTGAAATGAGGTTAAAGATTTCCTTCACGCGGGAATAGATCGATGTGCTGATTTGCTGTTCTGCAGTTGTGTTTCCTCTGGCCTCGGGATCCACGTAGCGGCTGATGACGTACAGTCGACACAGGACATGCTGCTGCTGCCTGCCTATACGTGGGCTTGCGGATTTCCGCCATTTCTTAGACAGCCTGGTATATGTATTCACGTATCCTCTGGACAGTTTTACGCCTTGAGGCGCTCTCGACTCTGCGTCTACTTACACTCTTCGCCTGTCACTGAGGCTAATTAATGCCATCGGACGATTCACCTGTCTCTCTCTGACTCCGTAGGACCTCTTGTCCTGTCCTTCCCGTTGCCTCGTTGTGAGAGAGCGAGGAGTTTTGCCGTTCCGATTGGGTCGAACGAGTTTTTGGCAGTAGTCTTTGAAATATCTTCCTCATTCCATACGATGTTTCGGCCTGTCTTATGATTCAGATGGCTTCTCTGAGGTAATTGTACATGCCTATTTACCAGCATTTGGTAACAGGGCTTCGTGCCGGCGGTTATTACTGTTAGTTGTTTGGAAATCCCGGTCAGCGCAGCAACCAGAAGGGCTGAGAACTCCTCCACCACTGATTCTGTCTGCTCGCCTGCTCGGCCTGTCTTCACCATCTCCAGGTTGGACTCGGTGGTTTAGTAAAGCGGAGGAGGACTGCTCCTCGATGGCAGCGGGACCTCCGTGTGATGTTACAATTGGAAGCCTGGGATCAGCCACGATTACTTAGCCGGCTCTGTTGCACATGTTGATAAACCTGAGGGAGAAAAAAAGTGGGAAAATTAGGAACAAATCCTGAAATTGGAGTTCACGTCACCTACTAAAATGTTTCACTTTGTCGGGACTCCTACATAGTACTCAATTCGCCCAAAATTTCAACGCAATACTGTTTTACTATGAGAGAACCGGAATATCACACGAGCGTGCAACATTTCAAAACTTTTGCATTTTGGGACACTAATGTGTATAACTGATACATTTTCCAATATTGTTGTATTTTTTTATGTGTTTTCTTCAATTCATCCATAGGTGTGCATATACAAACACCTGCACACACACACCACCGACACACCACACCACACACCACACACACACACACCACACACACACACACACAAAACACACCCCACACACCTCACTAACACACTCCCCCCACCCCCCACAGCTGGGTCTTGGTACCTCCTGTGTGCGTGTGGTGCCGTGCAACTCAGTGGTGGGCTCCCCGCTGGCCATGGACGTGGCCGCCCTGGACCGCATGATGCTGGAGGACTCCGCCGCACAGAAGAAACCCCTGCTGGTCATCGCTAACGCAGGTATGGACACACCACGCACGCTACTCTGGGGTGATACGAGGGATGTTACGGCATTTATTATTATTATTATTATTATTATTATTGTTATTATGGGGGGATTTGGGGTCTTATTATGGGGTCTGTCTTCCTGTTGTGGCATTTATTATTATTATTATTATTATTATTATTATTGTTATTGTTATTATTATTATTATTATTATTATTATTATTATTACGGGGTATATTATTATTATTATCATGGGGTGGGATCTGAGGGTTATGGGGTCTGTCTTCCTGTTGCGGCATTTATTATTATTGTAATTTTTGTATTTTTAATCATGAGTGGGGGAAATATGTCCTGGCATTTGTTGTTATTATTATTTCGTCTTTTATTTTGAGTTGAGGGCGAAATATTATGTCCGGGCATTTGTTACTGCTATTCTTATTCTGTTGTCTTGAGTGAGGGAAATCAGTGGGGGAATTATTTGATTACCTTTGTCTTGTTGTGTCTAAAAATTCATGTCTATAATAATATAAGCAAAAGTGTGTGTGTGTGTGTGTGTCTGTCCGCGATAGGTGCCGCCCCCTGGGGCGGAATCCCATCATATGGCACAGTTTTGGAATCAAGTTGACCAGGGGAAGGTTTTAAGCCCACTTATAGGATGATCCGATCACTTTTTTTTTTTTTTTAGCAGCCTATTAGCGAGAACTGTGAAGAAAAAAAAGTGGGTTGCGAGAATTGAGGAAACCTTGATGTAGGGTGATGGGTAATGGGTGGGTTGATGGGTAATGGGTGTGGGGTGATGGGTGAGTGAATGGGTGGGGGGTGATGGGTGATGGGTGAGGGAATAGGTGGGGGGTGATGGGTAATGGGTGAGTGAATGGGTGGGGGGTGAGTGAATGGGTGTGTGGTGATGGGTAATGGGTGTGTGGTAATGGGTAATGGGTGAGTGAATGGGTGGGGGGTGATGGGTAATGGGTGAGTGAATGGGTGGGGGGAATACATACATTTCAGGAAAGTTAGAAGGGGCTATCTGGAGAGTTGTGTTTGGTGGGCCGAAGTGGTGGGTAATGGGTCTATTTGGAGAGTTGTGTTTGGTGGGCCTTTGGCCCACCAAACACAGGTGGTGGGCCAGGGGCCCACCAATAGCCTCCGCAGGACTAGCCAAAAAGTCCGCCCGGAGGGCGGTTTTGCTTTCAGGAAAGCTAGAAGGGGCTATGATGTGAATGGGTTGGCGTTAATACATACATTTCTACATCCATGATTTCAGGAAAGTTAGAATCTGGAGAGTCTGTGTTTGGTGGGCCTAAGGCCCACCAAACACAAGTGGTGGGCCAAAGGCCCACCAATAGCCCTCCGCAGGATCTAGCCAAAAAGAGCGCCCGGAGGGTGGCTTTGCGGCTAGTAGTCTATATATTTCAGAAGAATTATAATATTTCAAGATACATTTTCTGTGTGTATTCAAACTAACTTTGTGTGTGTGTGTGTGTGTTTACAGGAGGGGGTGCGCTGGGTGGCGTGGATGGGGTGGGGCGTGTGGGGGAGCTGTGTGGGGCCCATGACGCCTGGCTACACGTGGAGGGGCACGCGCTGGCCGCCCTCACCTGCCCAACACTCCCAACCTGGTGCGCCATGGCTGGTAGTGTTATTATTATTGTAGTCATAAGTTTACATGATCATCATTATATAATATTATGCCAGCGTCAAAAATTTTATTCAGATTTGTTTTCATGGGTCAAAACTCTTATTTGCATTTTGCATTTTGTGATATAAGTTTTTTTTTTTTTCTTTAGACATTTTTTTTTTTTTCTTAGAGCAGATCTTTCCTTGGCTATATAAAGTCCTCTGTTGTTAGCCATAAAATTACAAAAATTAACTGAATATACCAAATAAGTTACCGTAGATAACAGTCAAGTCGCCAGATCAACGTTTCCTTGTTATTTACAGACGTGTGGTGGCGTTAATACTTACATTTCTACATCCATGATTTCAGGAAAGTTAGAAGGGGCTATCTGGAAAGTCTGTCTTATTCTGTGTCATATTAGGGCTATAAATGAACAAATGACAAAAATAAAACCGAGTGGCGACCTCACTATACCTACTACAGTAAAGTCGCCAGCTAGTATTTTAACCCAACAGTTGAGTCGCCACTCTGTGGAATTCAGGGAAATTAGAGGTAAAGTAAAACAAGTCTCTATATATATTAGCTGCGGAAGATGCTTGGATATAAAAAAATTCCTCTGCCAACGTGAAAGCAAATTCTATTCAAGTTTGAAAGATCTGGCAAGTCTGCGTCCTGTCGCCCGAAAGGTGATGAGCTGCTGTCTGTCGTCGCGCCAAGAAAAACTTGAGAAGCAAAATGCGCAACAGTTATACTTGCAGATACAAAGCATAAAACAACGCTGAAACAGGGTAGATTATACAGTCATGATATAAACTACTGTGTAACATCTTCAGTGGCACATAAAAATCAGTAGTGATGCTATAATTCGTAATATTTGGTGGCTGGCGACTACTGCAGGTGGCGACTTGACTGTTGTCTACGGTAGTGGACAAGGCTACTAAACAGGTCATAGCTAAGGAATATTTCTTATAATTAATAAAAAATAGTCTAATGGTACCCAAATTACAATGGAAATTACATTCTACTTGCTATTAGTGTTTATATTGAAGTTGTTGGCATTGTCATCGCTATTGTCATTCATCATTGTTGTAGTCATCATCGTCACCATCATCATTGTAGTCATCTGTCATCATTGTAGTCATCTGTCATCATTGTAGTCATCTGTCATCATTGTAGTCATCTGTCATCATTGTAGTCATCTGTCATCATTGTAGTCATCAGCACATTCACAGGTTTATTATTTATTTTCATTTATCAAAAGTAACCCATTTTTATTTTGCATTTTATGATGTACGGTATTTTTTTTATTTTTACATTTTTTTTAGTAATAGTAATAGTAATATTATCAGCATTATCATCATCAGCAGGAATAACAAACTGTCGTGATAATATACGTTTCTTTTCTGTAGTATTAGAAGTAGTGATAGAAGCAATAGTAATAGTAATATCATGATAGTAATAGTAGTAGTAATATCATGAATAGTAATAGTAGTAGTAATATCATGAGTAGTAATAGTAGTAGTAATATCATGAGTAGTAATAGTAGTAGTAATATCATGAGTAGTAATAGTAGTAGTAATATCATGAGTAGTAATAGTAGTAGTAATATCATGAGTAGTAATAGTAGTAGTAATATCATGAGTAGTAATAGTAGTAGTAATATCATGAGTAGTAATAGTAAATAGTAATATCATGAGTAGTAATAGTAGTAGTAATATCTAGTAGTAAAATAGTAGTAGTATATCATTGAGTAGTAATAGTAGTAGTATATCATGAGTAGTAATAGTAGTAGTAATATCATGAGTAGTAATAGTAGTAGTTTAAAATCATGAGTAGTAATAGTAGTAGTAATATCATGAGTAGTAATAGTAGTAGTAATATCATGAGTAGTAATAGTAGTAGTAATATCATGAGTAGTAATAGTAGTAGTAATATCATGAGTAGTAATAGTAGTAGTAATAGTAGTAGTAATATCATGAGTAGTAATAGTAGTAGTAATATCATGAGTAGTAATAGTAGTAGTAATATCATGAGTAGTAATAGTAGTAGTAATATCATGAGTAGTAATAGTAGTAGTAATATCATGAGTAGTAATAGTAGTAGTAATATCATGATAGTAATAGTATAGTATATCATGAGTAGTAATAGTAATAGTAATATCATGAGTAGAAATAGTATAGTAATATCATGAGTGTAATAGTAGTAGTAATATCATGAGTAGTAATAGTAGTAGTAATATCATGAGTAGTAATAGTAGTAGTAATATCATGAGTAGTAATAGTAGTAGTAATATCATGAGTAGTAATAGTAGTAGTAATATCATGAGTAGTAATAGTAGTAGTAATATCATGAGTAGAAATAGTAGTAGTAATATCATGAGTAGTAATAGTAGTAGTAATATCATGGTAGTATATAGTAGTAATATCATGAGTAGTAATAGTAGTAGTAATATCATGAGTAGTAATATAGTAGTAATATTCATGAGTAGTAATAGTAGTAGTAATATCATGAGTAGTATAGTATAGTAATATCATGAGTAGTAATAGTAGTAGTAATATCATGAGTAGTAATAGTAATAGTAATATCATGAGTAGTAATAGTAGTAGTAATATCATGAGTAGTAATAGTAGTAGTAATATCATGAGTAGTAATAGTAGTAGTAATATCATGAGTAGTAATAGTAGACTTTGGTAATAACATGTTGTTTTCCTTCTCTCTCCCCCTGCCAGCCTGCCAAGATCGGTGACAGCATGACCCTGCCGCTGTCACTCTGGCTGGGCATACCTCGCTGCCTTACCTTGTATCCTCTTACTGCCATCATTATTACCATTACCATTATTATTACCATTATTACCACCATCATTATTATTATTATTATCATCTATTATTATTATTATCATTATTATAGCATTGTTATTATTATCATTGTTATCATTATTATTATACCATTGTTATTATTATCATTGTTATCTATATATATAAATCTCAAAATTTGTCTGTGTTCGTTATAGACTCGGCTACAGATGCCAAAACCCCACATGCCGCACACATTTGGAATCCTCATGACCCAGCGGAGAACATAGGCTATGTTTTGCCTATGGCGTGGCCGACCCTGGTGGGCGTGGCCAGCAAAAAACAACCTAAAAACGGCTGTGGCTGCTAAACCGTGCGAGATACAGGCTTGACTTTGTAGTCCAAATTTGTTGGCCGTGATCGACGTGGGGGGATGGAAGAGTTTTTCTCACTTCCTTCACTAATTTCGGCTCAAAACCATCTTCAAATGTGACGTAATTTTGAGGTCCCCTCAATAATGGGGGCCCCCATTGGGCCGCAGGCCCACAGCCCTCCGCAGGAGCTAGGAGAAAGGTGTCCTCTGGGCAGCTTTCTCCTAGTCATTATTATTGCAGATACTCAAGATCTACAAATGTGCTCTCCATAGGGCTATTTCTCTTCCCTATCGCGTCCCCAGTGGCTGTGTTTGGGCACAAGTGCAACAACAAATAATTCATGAAAATATAAATGTAAGAAAAGAATCTCCCCCGAACCTTTCCTCAGACATGGAAACTTTCATCTTCTTTAGCAATCTGAGTGACCTGTCATTGCCATTCATGACAGTTTTCACGGATCTGTGACCAAAAATATTTTGCCGACCAGAGGGTCGGCAAAATATTTACCCGAGATTGTTGGCGAACACGTTTTTACCATTTTCCTGCCTAACTATCAGTCCTGGAGGCAAGATGCAGGGATGCAAAGTTGTTGGGCTTGGTTATATTTGTCCTATGCAGTAATCCGCATTCCATTATATGGTATACTTTTTGAGAAATCAATATTTTATGAAAAAGAAAAAAAATGTCATTATCTCACTTATTTTCATTCCAAAATTATTTCCCAATAGCTCATTAGCAAGGTCTTTGCCTGCTCCATCACAACTATTCCTAACATTTTTTTGCTTCCGCCTCATAGTTTTTGAGTTATTAAAAAAAACATGATTTACATCAAAATTCCAAAAAATGCAAGGGGTATGCCTGCACATTTTGGTGAAAATGTTCACACCCTCAGATTCTCATGAAAATGTGTGGCTAGCAGCTTTGCGTCCTGCTGAACACGACCCTGGCGTCAGTGTTGTGATGGCCCCAATGCTTCACCCTATTTACCCTTGTGAAACCTGAATTAATGCCCAATCATACATAACACACACACACACACACACACACACGCCTGTTTTCCTTGACCCCTGACCTCCAGACGCTGTACAAGGCGCAGGAGACCTCGGCGGTACACTCGGCGGGCCTCACAGCGCTCAGCCTGCACGTGCGCCTCTCCTGCCTCCCCCTATGGACCACACTCATGGTGAGAGTATGCCCTCTTATTATAATCTATCTATCTGTAATATCTATCTTATCTATATTACAATCCCCATCCCATCCCTTTCATAGTCCGTCCTTTTCCTAGCCACGGCATCCTATCCCGGCCCATCTCCTCCCGGGCCTCCATTATTGTCCATCTATTTTCCTTCTTCTTTCCCTTCTGTTTCCACTATACTCTTTTTATTCCTCCTGTCTTCTGTTCCTTGATCTCTCTCTATTCCTCCTAGCTACATACTTTTTCTTCCACCTGTCTTCCACCTGTCTTCCACCTGTTCTCTTCCTCTCACTGCATTCCTTTCATCTGCCATCTACCTTCGTTCTCTCTTCCTTTGGTCTC
>JACEEZ010016572.1:85000-95000 GCA_016584305.1 Chionoecetes opilio
TGGGTTGTTGTTTGACCCATGGTTGTCATTGGGTCACTGGGTTGTTGTTTGACCCATGGTTGTCATTGGGTCACTGGGTTGTTTGTTTGGCCCATGGTTGTCATTGGGTCACTGGGTTGTTGTTTGACCCATGGTTGTCATTGGGTCACTGGGTTGTTGTTTGACCCATGGTTGTCATTGGGTCACTGGGTTGTTGTTTGGCCCATGGTTGTCATTGGCCCACTGGGTTGTTGTTTGACCCATGGTTGTCATTGGGTCACTGGGTTGTTGCTTGGCCCATGGTTGTCATTGGGTCACTGGGTTGTTGTTTGACCCATGGTTGTCATTGGGTCACTGGGTTGTTGTTTGACCCATGGTTGTCATTGGGTCACTGGGTTGTTGTTTGACCCATGGTTGTCATTGGGTCACTGGGTTGTTGTTTGACCCATGGTTGTCATTGGGTCACTGGGTTGTTGTTTGACCCATGGTTGTCATTGGGTCACTGGGTTGTTGTTTGACCCATGGTTGTCATTGGGTCACTGGGTTGTTGTTTGACCCATGGTTGTCATTGGGTCACTGGGTTGTTGTTTGACCCATGGTTGTCATTGGGTCACTGGGTTGTCGACCCAGTGACTTTGGGATTTGCCAAGTCGGCTCCCACGCTCCAAGAAGGGGGGAATGTTTTATTGGTGTCTTGGTGTTGGCTAGTATGATTTTTTATTTTTTTTATTTTTTTACATCTATGCCTATAGTGCGTGTAGGCAGTGACCTCCAGGGGTGGGATGGTAGGCCCTGGAGGCACACTAGAGGGCTGTGATGGTTGGCCCTCGCCCGTGGTGGCGCAGGCAGGATTGTTATAGTGACGCCTGTGATTAGAGGCTCATGCCCCCCCCCTGTGTCCTCCCAAGCACTCGCAATCGAAGGTAGAGTTAATGGGCAGCATGTGGGTGTTCTTAGGCCACTCCACGGTGCAGAAAGATTTTAAGTGGATTTTTAGATGGATTTAGTGATTTAAGTGGATTACTGACGGGACATTTGTCTAACTAGTTGCCAGCAGGTCGGCGACATGCTGGCAAGTCTCACTGGTCATTTTTTGAACTGGCGCCATGTCTACGACAACCACGACTCTGCCCACCGATTGGCCGACAGTCTCAGACGGTCTTGATAACAGTCATGCAGTACCTAGCACTATTATGACCTCACTTAACCCCTCACGACCTCACCCTGGCAGGACATTCTCAACGCCACCGTGGAGCAACGCAAGACCTTCACCGACCTGGTCTCCTCGGCGCCCAACCTGCAGCTAGTGGACATCCCGGGCTGGGCGGGGCTGGGGGGGGTGCGCTACCTGGCCGAGCTGTGGCTGGACACCGACGTCTTCACTCCGGCCAACAGAGCGGATATTAATGCCTTAAATGTCCATCTTGTGACCCAGCTTAAGTCTACGGATTCTGCTTTTTCTCTGGGTGAGCTGGTGGAAGGGGGAGGGGAAGGGGAGGAGGGAGAGAGGGTGGTAATAATGTTGTAGCTTGTGGAAGGGAAGGAGGAGGAGGAGAGAGGGTGAAGTAGTGGTTTTAATGTGATGGTTGTGATAGGACTTATAGTCTTTTTTTTTTATTATGGTCAAAATGCAGTAAGGAAGCCACGCCCCCTGCCTCTCCTTCTATGCTACGGGGCAGCTGATTGGTGCATTCCTCGTATCATCACTACCAATCACAATATCTTCACTACTTAACAGCAGCGTGACCACTGGACAGAGCAATCTTCACTACAGAGGGATTCTTGATTTTGTCACCCTCTGTAGTGAAGATTGCTCTGTCCAGTGGTCACGCCGCTGTTAAGTAGTGAAGATATTGTGATTGGTAGTGATGATACGAGGAATGCACCAATCAGCTGCCCTGTAGCATAGAAGGGGAGGCAGGGGGTGTGGCTTCCTTACTGCATTTTGACCATAATAAATAAAATTGACTATAGGTGATGATAGTTTTGATAGGAGTTGTATGTTAGGAAGAGGAGAGGAGAGGCTAGAATAATTATAGGATGATAATAATAATGATGGTTTATTTTTTGTTTTCTCATATATAGATAGACTTTTACTCCCCTTAACAAGTATATAAGAATATGTAATGTTAACTAAGCTTTAAAAATAAATTATAAGATACAATTTTACACAATTAGAAGCATCATTTTTGAGGGCAAAGTTATTAGTGGTGTGTTTTCCAATCCTTTTCCAAAATATGTTCTGGTATTTATGCCTAGATAGAAAAACAAATAGACAGCAAAATATGAAACTAGATAGTAATGAGTGTAACCCCTTGAGGCCCAGAACTTAATTTGCATTGTAATTTGACTACAATTAAGACGCTTTTTAGTGACTATAAGCAATATTTTATAGCTATGACCTGTTTAGTATCCTTGTCCACTAACTAATTTGGTATTTTAAGTGACTTTTCGTAATTTTATGGCTAACAACAGACACTTTTATATAGCCAAGGAAAGATCTGGGCGTGAAGGGGTTAATACCACTTAAATCTACTAACACCACCACCACAACTTAACCTAACTCAACCACACCACCACCACCACACCACCACCTAATGTGATGGAAGTAGTAATAGGTGTTGTAGGCTATGACAGTTATGAGATGATAGGAGTTGTGTGCAAGGCAGGGGAGACAGAGGAGGAGAGGGTTGAAGTAATGATAGTGATGTGATAGTTATAATACGGAGTAAGGTTATGAACTTATGATAACAGTAGAATATTTTTAATACCACTTAAATTGACACCACGCGCCGAGGGTGAGGCAGTGATGGCCTGAACTGATGTGCGCTTTGGCATGGTGACCGCCGACACCGACCTCTCCGACCTCCTGTCCTGGTCATCACCTCCGGCAAGGACATCGAGAAGTCATCACCTTTCCTTGACCAATGACGGACATTGTGAGGAAAGGTACGTGTGTGTGTGTGTGTATGTATGCCTTGTGGATGTGTATGGCCCTTATGCCTTGTCTCGTGTCTGTGTATCCTTATTGCAGCTCGGATGTGTTGTGCTTGCTGTGTGTAGCATGCCTTATATGCGGGCTGTGTGTGTGTGTGTGTGTATGCCTTATATTATACAGTAAACCCTCGTTTCCGGACTATTAGGGGGAGCACTAGTCCGGGAACTCAAAAGTCCGGGGAATCGCAACAGTCCGAGGCCTTACCCCAGGCCCCCCGGACCGTTTATCCTACTTATCCGCAACCGCCAATATCAATACCCCGCGCCGATCTTTTACGACACTTTGTTCTAGCACTTCGTATGTTCATGTGCCGTACGTTTAATACACATAACATGGCGTGCGCGGACACTGACCGGGCGTTGACAGGAGAGGCTCAGACCGCGGACAACTTTGTAGATATACAGATAACCAGGCATTGTCCAGGACTCGGACATATCCCCGGAAGTCGGATTTGACCGCAAATCCGATATCCTAACTACAACTACGCATGTGTATTAACCCGAATACCCTAACACACACTCACACACACTGTTCATCCCAGGCATAGAGGCGGCCACCGAGGACCTGAAGAGGGGGAACGAGGAGCGTCGTGGCAGGAGGGAATACGCGCCACGTCCCCATCGTGGGACTTGTGTAACAACTGGTCTACCCCCCGCCCCCACCCGGCATCAAGGGGCGCACGTGGACCTCACCGCGGGGTGATTGGAAGTACAGAGATATATACCGCTACCACATGCAGGTACGATGATGTTTACGCTGTTTGACTACTAATACACGACAACAACGATAATACCACTACCACATGCAAGGTACAATTAGTTTACGCTGTGTTTGGACTTATAGTACACGACTAACAGAGAATATATACCACTACCCCATGCAGGGTCGATGATGTTTACGCTTTTGACTATACATATGACTATGTTTACACTTGTTTGACTATAATACACGACTAACGAGAGAGAATATATACCACTACCACATGCAGGTACGATGATGTTTATGCTTGTTTGACTATATATATGACTATGTTACGCTTGTTGACTATATACACCGACTAACAGAGAATATTACCACTACCCATTGCAGGTAACGATGAGTTTATGCTTGTTTGACTATATATATGACTATGTTTACGCTTGTTTGACTATATATACACGACTAACAGAGAACATATACCATACACAGCAGTACGATGATGTTTACGCTTGTTTGACTATATATATGACTATGTTTACGCTTGTTTGACTATATATATGACTATGTTTACGCTTGTTTGACTATATATACACGACTAACAGAGAACATATACCACTACCACATGCAGGTACGATGATGTTTATGCTTGTTTGACTATATATATGACTATGTTTACGCTTTGTTTGACATATAACAGACTACATAGAATATATACCACTACCACATGCAGGTACCATGATGTTTACGCTTGTTTGACTATATTTACACGACTACGAGAATAGATACACACTACCACAGCGGTACAATGAGTTTATGCTTGTTGACATGATTATGACTATTTTACGCTTGTTTGACTATTATCACGATATACAGAGAATTATACCGATACAACATGCAGGTACAATGATGTTATGCTTGTTTGACTATATATGACTATGTTACGCTTGTTTGACTATATTACACGTACTAACAGAGAATATATACCGCTACCACATGCAGGTACAATGATGTTTACGCTTGTTTGACTATATATATGACTATGTTTACGCTTGTTTGACTATATATACACGACTAACAGAGAATATATACCACTACCACATGCAGGTACGATGATGTTTACGCTTGTTTGACTATATATATGACTATGTTTACGCTTGTTTGACTATATATACACGACTAACAGAGAATATATACCACTACCACATGCAGGTACGATGATGTTTACGCTTGTTTGACTATATATATGACTATGTTTACGTTAGTTTGGGTGAATGCGTATATTCTGCGTATATTATATATTACATCTAAAGATATGATATAAAAAGTGTTGGTCAATTTTTCTGGAGAGTAAGTAGAATATATACCGCTAGCACATCATGCAGGTACGATTATATACCACTAGCACATCATGCAGGTACGATTATATACCATAGCAACATCATGAGGTACGATTATATACCACTAGCACATCATGCAGGTACGATTATATACCACTAGCACATCATGCAGGTACGATTATATACACTAGCAATCATGCAGGTACGATTATATACCACTAGCACATCATGCAGGTACGATTAATACCGCTAGACATCATGCAGGTACGATTATATACCACTAGCACATCATGCAGGTACGATTATATACCACTAGCACATCATGCAGGTACGATTATATACCACTAGCACATCATGCAGGTACGATTATATACCACTAGCACATCATGCAGGTACGATTATATACCACTAGCACACATGCAGGTACATTATATACACTAGCACATCATGCAGGTACGATTATATACCGCTAGCACATCATGCAGGTACGATTATATACCACTAGCACATCTGCAGGTACGATTATATACCACTAGCACATCATGCAGTACGAGTATATACCACTAGCACATCATGCAGGTACAATTATATACCACTAGCACATCATGCAGGTACGATTATATACCACTAGCACATCATGCAGGTACGATTATATACCACTAGCACATCATGCAGGTACGATTATATACCACTAGCACATCATGCAGGTACGATTATATACCACTAGCACATCATGCAGGTACGATTATATACCACTAGCACATCATGCAGGTACAATTATATACCACTAGCACATCATGCAGGTACGATTATATACCACTAGCACATCATGCAGGTACGATTATATACCACTAGCACATCATGCAGGTACAATTATATACCGCTAGCACATCATGCAGGTACGATTATATACCGCTAGCACATCATGCAGGTACGATTATATACCGCTACCACATCATGCAGGTACAATTATATACCACTAGCACATCATGCAGGTCATTATATACCCTAGCACATCATGCAGTACGATTATATACACTAGCACATCATGCAGGTACGATTATATACCGCTAGCACATCATGCAGGTACGATTATATACCACTAGCACATCATGCAGGTACGATTATATACCACTAGCACATCATGCAGGTACGATTATATACCACTAGCACATCATGCAGGTACGATTATATACCACTAGCACATCATGCAGGTACGATTATATACCACTAGCACATCATGCAGGTACGATTATATACCACTAGCACATCATGCAGGTCAGATTATATACCACTAGCACATCATGCAGGTACGATTATATACCACTAGCACATCATGCAGGTACGATTATATACCACTAGCACATCATGCAGGTACGATTATATACCACTAGCACATCATGCAGGTACGATTATATACACACTGATTTGAGTAAGCCTGTCGGGGTTTGTGAAAGCTGTTTTTATTTATCCGCTAAATTGAGCTCTGTGGTAATTGGAGCTCCGTTGCATTGAGCTTCTACTGTGTATGAAAAAAGATGAGAGAGTTATCAAAAAATAGGGTCTACTATATCTTGTCAAGGAATATCAAGAGGAAGAGGAGGAGGATCTAGAACAGAATTTAAGTTCATGTAGAAAATAATAGCTGTGAAAAAGTTATCAAACATATAGCTTGACACATCTTTTCTCTCTCTCTCTCTCTCTCCCACTCTCTCACTCTCTCTGCATCTCTTCTCCCTCTCTCTCTCTCTCTCTGAACCTTCCCCAACTCTCTCTCTCCTTCCATCTCTTCACCCTTTCCCCCTCTCTCCCACACTCTCCCACCTGCCTCTCTCTCTCTCTCCTCATCTCTCCCCCTATCTCTCTCTCTCTTCCTCTCTCTGTCCCACCCTTCCCTCTCTCTCTCTCTCCCCCTTCACAGATCCGTCACGGCTCCACCCCCACCTGCCCAGAGACCAAGATGCCCCCCGCCCCCTCCATCCAAACCCCCGTCACCCCCTCTGCCTCCTCCCCCTCCCACTCCCGCACATCCTCCTCCACCTCGGCCCTCACCGCATCGCACTCACGCACCCACTCCGAGAATCCACCCATGGCTACGCAGGCGGAGAAGAAAGCTGCTGTTTCGGCCAATGGGGCGCCTCCACTGCCCTTCCAGTCTGCAGTAGTGGCTGTACAGGGCCAATAAGGGGCCATTAGAGGGCCATTTTGAGGTGTAAAGGGCCAATTAGGGTGCCAGGATGATGTGTAAAGGGCCAATAGAATGCCAGGGGGATGTGTGGTAGAGTTTAAAGGGCCAATAGGGTGCAAGAATGATGTGTAAAGGGCCATTAGGGTGCCAGGATGATGTGTAAAGGGCCAATTAGGGTGCCAGGAGGGATGTGTGGCTGGGTTTAAAGGGCCAATAGGGTGCAAGGAAGGATATGTAAAGGGCCAATAGGGTGCAAGGAAGGATATGTAAAGGGCCAATAGGGTGCAAGGAAGGATATGTAAAGGGCCAATAGGGTGCAAGGAAGGATTTGTAAAGGGTAGAGTAAGGTTTGCCGCCTAAACAAGGGGTTATACAAACTATACATACACACGTACATACATTATATATAGTTCTATATATATATATACATGTAGTTATATATATATAGTTATACATACATAGTAGAAGGAAGGAGTGCATTCTGAGTCTATGTATATGAGAAGAGAAGCTATTTGTTTTTGTTTGTGTTGGTTTGTTTCACATTTATTAATCACGTTTTGCATCATCTTCACTACTATTATTATCATTATTATTGCTATTATTATCATTATTATTGCTATTATTATCATTATTATTGCTATTATTATCATTATTATTGCTATTATTATCATTATTATTGCTATTATTATCATTATTATTGCTATTATTATCATTATTATTGCTATTATTATCATTATTATTGCTATTATTATCATTATTATTGCTATTATTATCATTATTATTGCTATTATTATCATTATTGCTATTATTATCATTATTATTGCTATTATTATCATTATTATTGCTACTATCATTATTATTATTATTATTATCATTATTGCTACTATTATCATTATCATTATTATTATTATTATCATTATTGCTACTATTATCATTATTATTATTATTATTATCATCATTATCGTTTTTTTTGTAGCTTTCCCTCTCGTGATTTTCTGTACATATTTATCTTTTCTCTCGCGTTTGGTGTTTGGACATTTTTGGTTCTTTCGGTCTTTTTTTGCTTCACTTTTGATGTATTATTATTATCATTATTGTTTTGTTGACCCTGTAGCTCAGCCCGGCGTGAGTTTCTGTACATGTGGAACTTTTTCTCTTCCGCGTTTGGTGTTTTCAGAAGTTTGTTGTTGGTTCTTTCGCGTCTTTTTTTGCTTCACGTTTTATAATTATTAGTATTTTTCCCGCACCGTAATTTCCGCATAATTTTCCGTAATATTGTGTTTCTCCGCAGAGTAATTTCCGCGTTGCCTCGGCCAGCCTCGGGTCACGAATCGTTTGACCTTTCGTGTGTTTGACCTCACGTCCCTGTGTTACGTTTTTTCGCAGCTCCGTATGACCTTTACCTTAGCCCTATGACACGACCTTTCTCCCTGTTTATGATCTGACCTGACCTCACCCCCCCAAGCAACGTGACCCCATTAGGCAGCTGTAATATTTTTTGAGGTCAATCCTGGCATTTTTTTATTTTATTTATTTTATTTATATTTTTGTGTGTGTGTGATGTGGTGTGGGTTTTATTATTTTTTTCAATATTATTATTATTTTTAGAGAAAGGAAAGGGAAACTTGCTTGGCTGGGGTGGCTGTTAGAGAGAGAGAGAGAGAGAGAGAGCTATTTCACACAGCAGAAAGGCCAGGCACACACACACACACACACACACACACACACACACAGGCACGCATGTTTTAAATCAAACCTCGCACACACACTCATTGATTGACCTTTGACCTAATATATTCTGCCCTGTACAGAGGTTGCACGATTGACACTATTTTGCACTTGTGACCAGCCTGTGTGTGTGTGTGTGTGTATTCATCTAGTTGTATTTTACAGGGCCAGAGCAATGCTCGTGTGGCCCCGTCTCCATATCAACATTTTTATCATTCATCCTTAGTGCTTTGTGTTGGCCGAAACCACCACCCCGGAGAGCGGGTCACAAACCCCCGGCTAACACCCGGTACCCATTCACTGCTGGGTGGACAGGGGCTCGGGTTTTAAGGAAACAACCCATCTGTTTCCGCTCCGCCCGGGGATCGAACCCGGGACTTCTCGGTTGTGAACTGAGCGTGCTTCCCCTACACCACGGAGTACCCGTGAGTGTGTGTGTGTGTGTGTGTGTAAGAATCATGCCGGCTAGTGGTATTAACTCTCTCTCTCTCTCTCTCTCTCTCTCTCTCTCTGGCACTTATACTCTCTCTTTAACTCTTAAATTCCTCAACTTTATTATTTTTTTATTGTAGCTTTCATCCTTTCACTCTCCCTCCCTCTCCCTCCCTCCCTCTCCCCCCCCCATAACCACTACTACAATCACCCTACATAACCTTATTTTCCCGCCATCAGGATACAGATATACTAGTATGAGTGGCGAGAGTCTGTACGTAAGTGGCTTCGTATTACGTATTGCGCCTCCGCTTGCTTCTCTCCGTCTGGTCTGCCTCTCCGTTACGTCAACCTCTATAGACTTTTTTTTAACGAGGCAAAAATTCCATTCCATCATAACCCCTTCACACCCAGATCTTTCCTTTACTATATAAAAATGTATGTTTTCGAGCCATAAAATTACGAAAAGTAACTGAATATACCAAATTAGCTAGTGGACAAGGATACTAAACAAGTCATAGGTATAAAATATTGCTTTAATTAAAAATCGTTGAATGGTTCCCAAATTACAATGGAAATTACGTTCTGGGTCTCAAGGGGTTAAGTTCTCATGCTTAAAATGATGCCTATGTTTACCTG
>JACEEZ010016572.1:100000-121207 GCA_016584305.1 Chionoecetes opilio
CTGAAATGTATATAAGAAATAAATTGAGAAAAAAATAATGGATGAATGTCAACAGATGTCAAAATGTAAACAAAAATATTATTGCTAGTCTCTCTCTCTCTCTCTCTCTCTCTTCAATGCTTCATTCTACTCCTCTCTCTCTCTCTCTCTCTCTCTCTCTCTTTTCTTCTCTTCTCTCTCTCTATCTCTCTCTCTTCATCTCTCATCCTCTTTCAATCTCTCTATCTCTCCTCTCCCTTCATCTCTCTTCTTCCGTATCTGCTCTTCGCCTCAATCCCAGGCAGTATTAGGTACGTGTTATGTATATGCTTTGTTTTTATGCGCACAAATTAAAAGGAAAACATGAAGCATAACGTTTTATTGCGATGCCTTTCTCATCTCTCTCATCTTCTCTCTCTCATCTCGTTCTCTATTTCTCATCCTCTCTCTCTCTCTGCTCTCTCTCTCTTCTCTTCTCTCTCTCTCTCTCTCTCCTTCTCTCCTATCTCTCTCTTCTCTCTCTGCTAAATGATAATTATCTGTACAATTTTAAAGTAATCGTCCAGACCCATTTTTTTTTTGAACATCAATAGTGGTTGTAATGTTCAAACACTTTAATCCCACAAATTATTTACACGCCTTATTTCCGTAAAACCATGACTTGTTAAAAAAGCGCTAATTACCCGATTGATCCTTGTATTTATTCTCTTAACGCTAATTTAGCTGCATGGTTCTATTTATTTTCAGATAACGAATATCACCAATGGAAAGCTAATTCAACATTGCTTCTATTGAATACCCTTCATGATAAAAGTTGAATCGCAAAGTTTTAAATGGTGAAGAGTTAAGTGAATATTAAGTTCATGTATATTTCTTCATAGTCTCGTATGCATTTCTTTGGCGTGTTTTACTGTTTTTTATTTGATAATATTATAGAACAAAATTTCGAAGATTACGTTCCATTTTAACTAAAAACCAGTCATATGTATCCATGACCAATATTCTTTGTCGGGGCCCCGCAGGCCCCTTGCAGCCCCGCAATTTCAAAACTTGTCGCGTGAACATCCATAAGTGGTCTATCCCCTAAAAATTCTTACTTTTTTCCCCCCCAGAGGCCCCCATCATTAGGGGAGGAGGGCTTGGACGAGCATAACCTCGCCCAGCCTGGGTTTTTGTAGCCTACCCCAAAGTTGTCCTTACAGGGTTTTTCGAGCATCCTGCCATGGGCCAAATCAGGCCATGAGGGCCCCTACTCTTGATTTTTTGGCGTGTCGTGGTTCGATTAGGGAATGTGGAGGGGGTTTTTCAGAGCTCTACTTATTAGGGGAAAACTTTTGCTAGCTAATCAAAATAGTTAATTGGAACCTTGCACAAAATTTTATTAGGCGAATTTTGGTGAGAGAACCCGTAAAAACCCGGTTTCTTACGCTTCTTGCGGCTTCTCTTCTTTTTTCGTGCCTCGCCAGAACGGCTGACGGGAGTGTTCGGGCCCGCCCGCTGGGGCGCTCACAGCGATAACTGTAAACAAAAACCACATGACGAAAGTGTACGTCGAATGAAGCCATTAATAAGTTACGATAACTGACGCGAAAAATTGTGAATGGATCACAACAATACCTTTACAAATGTTTTTTTCTCCATAAACCAAGGGACTATTAATAGGGAAAGGAAAAGAGGTGGGCCCCTAGGGAATCATAGGGTGGGGGTTTCGATTTTCCCATTAGGACTTATTTTTTTTATACCTGCTGCACCTGATGGCAAGGGTAGGTTAATGGGGGTTCATTAACTGGCCTCTCTGCCCGCCGGGCCCCGGTTTTCCCGCTTTGGGGGTTGGCTGATTTATATTTTGTTTGGGAAAGATAGGGGGCTTTTTTTCATTTTTGGTTTTTTTGGGGGCATTAAATTAATCTCTCTCTCTCTCCTCTCTCTCCTCTCAGCTTAATAAATTACTGTAGGGGTTATGGATCAAAAAAATTTTTTTCTCAATTTTATTTTTTAGTGTTTTAAAAACTGCAAATTTTGCGCAAAACTAGCTATTGGAGGAGAAAGATGAAGGATCACGTTACTCCATCATAAAAGATTAAAGTGGTTAAAAATTTAAAGAGATAATTTAGAAAAATGTTCGTTTTAAGGCTGTAATGGGTTGTATCCGGGTGGTATTATTTTTTCCTTTGTCGGGAAAATACAGCCGTAAAAAGGGGCAGCAAAAAGCCCTTTTAGTGCCAAGAGCCAGAACAGACTGGTCCCAGACCCTCATGTAAAAGGGCCTTAATAGGAAAAAATTTGCCTTCATGCATCTTTAAAATTATGGAAAGTCTGCATTTTTAAGTTTTGACTTATAAATTTATTTTTAAATGACCCAAAGTGAACTATAATTTGTTTCCCCATATAAAATAGCAGTTGCATATGTTGTAGTATTTTAAAAGATTTTTGAAGGCTTTTTTTTCTTATTGTTTAATGTTGAAATTTTAATTTCTTTAATTTTTCGTTTGATTTTCTTTTTATGTAGTATTTTTTTTTTTTGCGGACTTCAGAAGTTTAATTTTTAGTAATATTGCATAGAACATCTGTGATGAATTTTGATAGAAAAACCATTTTTTCATGGAAAAAAGAATTTATTTTTTTATTTACCCCCTTCCTCAGAGTCTTCCCTTATTTTCGTCGATAACACTTCATGCAACGCACAAAAATACCGAAACAAGACTGTGTTCATTGCAGTTTAAACCTTCCCCATAAAAGGGAAAATAGAGCGACAGCTTATGAGTGTTTTTTCTACAACAGTAGTCAGTTCATAGTTTCATCCTAAATTTTACCGATATTTGCCCCCTTATAGATAAACAGGGTAAAATAAAAGGGGAAATCAAAAAATAAAAAAAGTAGTTGTTTGATTGTCCTTTATAGAATTTTTAAAAGGGACAAGAAAAAATTAAAAAACAAAAGGGAAATAATCCAACTAAAACCTAAAATAAAAAATGTATTTAAAAACCTCAGATTTTAATGCAAAAAGGGGCCAGTTAATACGTTTGGTCAGAAAATTGCAACCAAAGTACCCAGTAAATACATTAACATTCATTTTCAACAAATAAAATTTCTCATAACAGTTTCAAAATTTTTGTATTTCCTATAGCAGAAACACTCTCCCCATAACTAACCATTAATGTCCCCCAAACCCAAACGTTTTAGGTATATACACTGATCTCCTGTGTACTTTTTCAAAGTTTAGTTATACACAAAACCCCCTCGTTTTTAGGGACCTTTTATAAAAAATATCGGCTTAAAACACTTTTTCTGCCAGCCGGATATGCTGCTTTTTCCGAATAAATTTAGTATATGCTTTTTTACGGTTTTGATTTTTTTTAATTGCCTGTATTCGGTTTTTATTTTTGATGGGTGCTGTATGTAAGTGTACGAAATTTGTCAAAAAAGGGAAAATTGTTTAAGGAAAATTACGGAAAAAAACCCCCCCCCCCCAAGATTGCGAAAAGGGAACTTTTTAAAACCCATTCCCCCAATTTGTTTCAAAGCGAGGTTTTACTGCACCTTACCCAATTTTTTTAGCAAATAAAATATAAACCCCCAAAAAAAAAATTAACCTTCTTTTTTAAAAAAAAACTTAAATTTTAAAAAAAAAATATAAGAAATACACCATATATATATTATAAAATGGGAAATTAAACAAGGGTCCACCCCCCATCTTCTTCTTTTATAGAAAAAGCTTGGGGGCATGGGGGAAACCCGGGGGGTTTGGGGGGGGAGCACACACTAAGGGAAATATGGCCCCCAAAAAAATCCATAAATAGGGGAAATTTTCCCCAGTACATAGACTTTACGGGGCCTATTTCCCCCATTGTGTGCCCCCCACCCAAAAACCCCGGTTTCCACCTGTCCCCAAGCTTGTTTTCTTAGAAGAAGATAGGAGGTGAGCCCTTTTTTCTAAAGATGACAAAACTCACAGACCCCAACCTACACCCCCCTCGACCCCATCGGGCTGTGCACAACCAACCTGACCTGACTAAACCTAACCCTGCTGGACTTAGTTTTTTTTCCCAAAAACCCGAAAATTTAAAAATCGGCCTGTAGGCAAATAAAGCGGCCTCATTAAAATCTAAACAGATGTTTAAGGACAGTAAGTATAAAACCCTAGAGCCAACATTTGGGTCAGCTTACCGTGGGCCCTTGTTCTTAAGATTTTTCCCCCAAGCAATGCAGTCATTTCCACAATACTATCAGCACCTCTACCCCACATTAATATGTTTTTGTCCCTCAACAGTAATGAAGTATACTTAGATATTTGCTGTTTTTTGGGGGAATTGGGGGAAAGGGGAAGGTTTATGGTACTCTCGTCCCGTCGGGGGAGAGTTCCAAATTTAAATTCTCAACAAGTGTGAGAGATCTCTAAAAACCAAATTGGAGCATAAAATCAGCGAAAAAATTTCCGGGCTGGGTTTGATTTCTAATTGTAAAAATTTGAAAAAAAACGTTTGTGTTAATGTTAAAAGATCGGGAAAATGATTTCACCAGACGACGCCTCCTTTACCATGTCATTCCTTTTTTGCTCTATTAGTGTGGTCCGAAAATTTAAACCCCTGTACTAAAGTACAAACAGGCTAATTTCGCCATATTATCAGTGAAATTCGCAAAAACTACTAGGTCGCAGCTAGGCCCCTTTGTCAGCCTGATAAGACATGATCATCTTTCACCCGTTTTAAGTTTCCTTCGTGTCTTAACCTTTTTATTCTTTTTCGGGTCTTTAAAGGGATGTCCTGCTTCTAATGTACATCTATGTGCTTACTTGTGTCCTGTTTTCTGTAATTACAGTATTTCTTCGCCGATACTCAATGGGCAGAATCTTGCCCCGTCCCCCCATATTTGTTGTTATCTTACGCCACGGCAACAAGCGGAAAAACCGTGGTAAGCGACCCCGGCTCTCGCTTCTTAGGGGTTCTTTCGGCTTGACCGCTGGGCCAATCCGTAAGAACGGCTTTTAAAAGTGCCTCGCCATAACAGAAAAAGCAAGCTGCAAAAAGCCGGCTTCTTACGGGTTCTTCACCAAAATTCGCCCCTTGTCTCGCACCAGGGGGGGGGGAGGGGGGGGGTTAACATATTAGTGAACGGGTGATGCCCGGGCCAATCAAGGCGAGCACAGGGGAAAGGGGGCCCCGACGACAGCCCGGGGACAACTGCCCATGAAAGAAAAACAAAAGGCTGACAAAGTATTTTCCCAAAACCCAAAACACTGGAACTACACACACAAAAAAATCACCAAAACAAAACTCACAAAAGTTAAGAGGCCCAAAAAAAAATAACGACTGGCTAGAGAAAAAAAAAACCCCCGAAAAAGTCTTGTATATAAGAAAAAGACAAAAAAGAATCACAAAAAACCTTTCTAACGGAACACCCCCAAACACGCGTAACGAAGTATGTAGGGTTGGGGGGGCGATGACGATACGAGGCGTGGGCAGGAAAAGGAGTCGCAGGGGCGGCACGCTGGAGATCGAAAAAGGGGCGCAGGAGGCGAAGCACGGGCGTGAAAGGGAAACCAAACGCAGAAAATAGCCGACGCAGGGCGGCGTGACTGGGGCAGCGAGCACAGCACAGGCGATGTAGGGGGAGCGAAGTAGGGCTGCGAGGGAAACAGCAGGGCTGGAACCCGGGAGAAACAAAAAAAAGGGCAAACAGCCAGGCGCGTGGATGGGGGTCAAACGCGGGGGACGACCAGGTAGTTGCAGCAATGTAAGCGGACGGACGCAGCAATCGTGAAAGTGGCCCCCTGGGGCCCCCGTGACGCGACCAGCAACACACACACATATGAAAAGGGAACACACGAACCAAGACCACCGTTGACTGCCCCAAAGGGGCCCAAAATTTTTGTTATTGGCCCTTTTTTTCCCATAAAAATTAAAACCCAAATATTTTACGGGGATTGCCTTTCCTTTTGGGGGGTCTGGGGGGGTATACTCTCTGGGGGGCGGGGGGTTGGGTGGTGTCTCCTTGCCCCGGGTTGTCGGGGGGCTCTCTGTCTGTACGTGTTTTTGTCTCTTTTGGGCGGGTCCTATTTTACTCTTTTCCCTTTTTTTCCCCCTCCTCTCTATCCTTCCTTCCCCTTCCTCTCTCTTCTCTCTCTCCCCTCTCAGAAAAATTTACAAACAAAAAAATTTGTGTGAAAATTTTTCATCTCTCTAACCCTCCCCCTCCTCCCTTCCTCCTCCCCCCTCCTCGTCCCCCTCCTATGGGGCTTTTTTTCCTAAGTTAAAATAAGTTAAAAGCGGGGAATGATATTTTTTTCTTTTAAATTTTGGAAATTATAAGAATGAGTCATATTTGGGTATTTAATTATATTTTGTTTAGGTTTTGTTTGGGTTTATTTGAGTCAGTCCTCCTCCCCCCTCCTCCTCCTCCTCCTCTCCTCTTCCCCCTCTTTTGGGAAATCGGGTTTCTTTTTGGTGAAAATTTGGTGACTATTCATCTCTTAAGCCTCCTCCCCCCCCTCCCTCCTCCTCCTCCCCCTCCTCCTTTCTCCTCCCCTTCCTTCCTCCTCCCATCCTCCTCCTATGGGGGAATTTGGTCTGTGGTTAGTAAAGGCCCGGGAGCTGGGAAAGGGTTTTTCCCTTAGTGATAGCTTTTTTTTTTAAATTTTTAAAAGGGCGTGGGTTTAGGTGTGGGGGGTTTTGTTTTTTTTAAAACCTGTATGGGTGTGGGTCAGGGGTGTAATTTGGGACGGTATAGAGCCCCACACACACACAGACACACACAAAAACACACAACAAAAACCCCAACACACACACACCCCACACACACACACACACCCCAAAATTTCTACACCCCGAAAATTCCGCCAAAATTCCTTTTCTCTTCAATAATTTCCTTTAAATCAATTTTTACGCCCCAACACAGTCCAAGAAAAAAAAAATGGATTTTCCCTCGACTTTTTTTTTCTCTCCAGTATCACCAATTTTTGAAAACGCCCAACGCCCAAGGGTATTTCTTTTTGTTTTTTAATTTTTGGGGAAACATTTGGGAAAAAAATCAGAAAAGTTAAAATTTGTGCTAGTTTGAAGGATTGTTTGAAAGTATATTATCAGAAATTTTAGAATTTGCTGCTAGTTTAAGTGATTGATGAAATTTATATGGGGAGAAAGTTTGAATTTCCCTCCCTAGTTTAAAGTGATTGATGAAAGTTTTTATTCAGAAATTTTAAAGAATTTCCCTGCAAAGTTTGGGAAGTGATTGATGAAAGTATATGGGGGAAAAAGGTTAGAATTTGCTCCCTATTTTAAAAGGATTGATAAAAGTATCGGTGAAAAAAGTTTAGAATTTGCTGCTGGGTTTGAAGTGATTGAATGAAAAGTTTTGGATTTTGAGAATGTGAGAAGGAGGGGAGAGGGGAGGTGTGATGAAGGAAGGAAGGAAGGAAAAAGAAGAAGGGGAAGGAAGGATGAATGGAAGGAAAAGGGAAGGAAGAAAGGTTTAAAAAGGAAGGAAAGAAGGGGAAAGGGAAAAGAAAAAGAGTTCTTTTTAAATTTGGGGCCAAAAAAGACTTCCCATTTTTTTCGTTTTGTTAGACGGATAGATTCTTTTCGCATTTAGGAAAGTCCAAAGATACCCAAAAAAATGTTGACTTACGTAATTGGGAAAAAAAATTTTTATTATGGGTTGTTCCGAAAAATTAAATTTTTTTTTTGCGCTCCTTGAAACTTTGAGGAGAAAATGAGAGAGAGAGAGAGGAGAGAAAAAAAAAATGTATAGCCTTTGTAAAGTTTAAATTAAACTTTTTCCCATATTCCACACACAACACACACAAAAAACCACACACACACACACCACAAACACACCACACACACACACACACAAAACCAACACAAACAACACACACACACACACACAAACACCACACACAAAATCTTTCCCAAAAACTCAAAATTTTTTAATACCCAAAAAGGCAATCACTTAAAATTTTTTCCTTACAATTTAATTTCTCTTAAATTTCCCCTTTCTTAAAAAAAAATACATAAAATTTTTAAAATTTGTGCTGAAATTTGTATATAAGAAAAAAAATTGAGAAAAAAAATAATGGATGAATGTCAAACAGAAAATGTCAAAATGTAAACAAAAAAATTATTCCCCTAGTCTCTCCTCCTCTCCCCCCTTTTACCCCTTCTCTCTCTCTCTCCCCTCTCTCTCCTCTCTCTTTCTCTCTCTTTTTCTCCCCCTCTCTCTCGCTCTCTCTTCTCTCTCCCCCTCTCTTCTCTCTCTCTCTCTCTTTTCTCTCCTCTCTCTCTCTTTCGTATCTGTTTCTTCGCCCCCCAAGCCAGGCAGTATTGGGAAACAGTGTTATTTGATATACCCCTTGTTTTTAGGCACAAAAAAAAGGGAAAAAATAAGAGTACGTTTTTTTTGTCACGGGATGCCTTTACTCTCTTCTCTCTCTCTTCTCTCTCTCCCCTCCCCTCTCTCTCTTTTTTCTTTTCCCCTCTCTCTCTCTCTTCTTTTCTCTCTCTATTCCTCTCTTCTCTCTCTCTCAAAATTTTGATAATTACCTGTAAAAATTTTTAAAAAGTAACGTCCGGGCCCCCATTTTTTTTTTGCATAAATATGTTAAATTTTCCCAAAAACATTTAATCCCCCCCAAAAAAAATTTAATTTTACACCCCCTTATTTCCGAAAAAAAAACATGACTTGTAAAAACCCCGCGGAAAAAATTTTTCTTTCCCCCCCAACGAAATTATTGATGACGTCATTTTAGGGTTCACGGAAAAGAGAGAGAGGGGAGAGGGCCCGAGCTGGCGCCCTTTAAAGGGAATCTGTTTATTACACACTATCCCCAAAAAACCCACCAAACCCCAAAAAACACCCATCCCTTCTTCCCCACATCCCCACTTCCAACACCCATCCCCTTCCCCAACCCACATCCCCGTTCCCACCCACATTCCCCCAGTTCCAACACCCACCCCCTTTTCCCCAAAAACCCCCCTTTTCCCCAACCCAACCACCCACCCCCTTTCCCCAACCACCAACACCCATCCCCTTCCCCAAAACCCCCAAACACCCACCCCTTTCCCCAACCACCAACACCCACCCCCCCCCCCCCCCCACCCAAACACCCACCCCCTTCCCCAACCCCCAACCCCCCACCCCCTTCCCCCAACCACCAACACCCACCCCCTTCCCCAACCACCAAACCCACCCCTTTCCCCCAAAAACCCCCCAAAAACACCCCCCCCCCTTCCCCAACCCCAACACCCCCCCCCCTTCCCCAACCCCCAAACACCCCCTTTTTCCCCCAAACCCACCAACACCCCCCCCCTTTCCCCAACCCCCAAAACACCCATCCCCCCCCCAAAAAACCACCAAACCCCCCACCCCCTCCCCAAACCCAAACCAAAACCACCCACCCCCTTCCCCAACCACCAACACCCACCCCCTCCCCAACCCCCAACACCCCCCCCCTTTCCCCCAAAACCCACCAACCCCCCATCCCCTTCCCCAACCACCAAAACCCCCCCCCGGCCCCAAACCCCCAAACACACACCCCCCCCCAAACCCCCAACACCCCCCCCCTTCCCCAACCACCAACCCCCAACCCCCTTCCCCCAAACCACCAAAAACCCACCCCCCCCCAACCCCCAAAACACCCACCCTCTTCCCAACCACCAACCCCCAACCCCCCTTCCCCAACCCCCAAAACACCCCCCCAAATTCCCCAACCACCAACATCCACGCGTTATTTCCCCACCACCAACACCCACCCACTTCCCCCAAAACCCCCAACACCCACCCCCTTCCCCAACCACCAACACCCCCCCCCTTCCCCAACCCCCAAACCCACCCACCCCCTTCCCCAACCACCAACCCCCACCCATTTCCCCCCAACCCCCAAAACACCCCCCCCCCTTCCCCCAAAACCCCCCAAATTTAAAACCACCCACCCCCTTCCCCCCACCCCCCAACATCCCACGCGTATTTCCCCAACCCCCAACCCACCCCCCCCCTTTCCCAAAAACCCACCAAACCCACCCCCCCCCAAACCCCACCAATTAACCCCCCACCCCCTTCCCCCACCACCAACATCCACGCGTATTCCCCCAAACCACCAACACCCACCCCCTTCCCCAACCCACCAAAACCCCCCATTTCCCCCAAAACCACCAACCCCCCCCCCTTCCCCCAAACCCAAACCAATTTAAAACCCCAAATTCCCCTTTCCCCCCCCACCACCAAAAATACACGCGTACTTCCCCAACCCCCCAACACCCCCCCCCTTCCCCAAACCCAAACCAATTAACACCCTTTCCCCCCCCCCCCCTTTTCCCCCCACCACCAACATCCAGGGTTACTTCCCCTACCACCAACCCCCAACCCACTTCCCCAACCACTAACACCCCCCCCCTTTCCCCAACCCCCCAATATCCACCCACTTCCCCCACCACCAATACGTGAAACCCCTTTTTCCCCAACCCAAACCAAAACACCCACCCACCCCCCCAACCCCCAAAATCCCGGTGCCCCCCTTTCCCCCAAAACCACCAACCCCCACCCCCTTCCCCAACCACCAACCCCCCCCCTTTCCCCAACCCCCCAAAAACCCCCCCCACCCCCCCCAAAAACCACCAACACCCCCCCCCTTCCCCTTTCCAAACAAAAAACCCACCCCCCCCCCCAAACCACCAAACCCCCCCCCTTTCCCCCAAACCCCCCAACCACCCCCCACCCCTTCCCCCAAACCCAAACCAACACCCCCCCCCTTTCCCCCCAAACCCCCAAAAACCACCCCCCCCCTTCCCCAACCCCCAAAACACCCCCCCCCCCCCCAAAAACCCCACCAAAAACCCACCCCCTTCCCCAACCACCAAAAACCCACCCCCTTCCCCAACCACCAACACCCCCCCCCTTTCCCCCAACCCCCAAACACCCACCCCCTTCCCCCAAACCAAACCAACACCCCCCCCCTTTCCCCCAACCCACCAACCCCCCCCCCCTTTTCCCCAACCCCCAACACCCCCCCCCTTCCCCAACCACCAAACCCACCCCCTTTCCCCAACCCCCAAAACACCCACCCCTTTCCCCCAAAACCACCAACACCCCCCCCCTTTCCCCAACCACCAACCCCCACCCCCCCCCAACCACCAACACCCCCCCCCTTTCCCCCAACCACCAACACCCCCCCCCTTTCCCCCAACCCCCAACACCCACCCCTTCCCCAACCACCAACACCCCCCCCCTTTCCCCCAACCCCCAAAACCCCCCACCCCTTTCCCCAACCAAAAACCACCCCCCCCCCTTCCCCAAACCCCCAACCCCCCACCCCCCCCCCAACCCCACCAACACCCCCCCCTTTCCCCCAAACCCAAACCAAAAAACCCCCCCCCTTTCCCCCAAAACCACCAACCCCCAACCCCCTTCCCCAACCCCCCAAACACCCACCCCCTTCCCCAACCACCAAAAACCCACCCCCTTTCCCCCAAACCACCAACACCCCCCCCCTTTCCCCCAAAACCAAACCCAACACCCCCCCCCCCTTTTCCCCAACACCAACACCCATCCCTTCCCCAACCACCAACATCCACCCCCTTCCCCCAACCACCAACACCCCCCCCCTTTCCCCCCAACCACCAACACCCCCCCTTCCCCAAAACCAAAAAAAACACCCACCCCCTTCCCCAACCCCCACACCCCCCCCCTTCCCCAACCCCCAAAACCCCCACCCCCCCCCCAAAACCCCCAAAACCCCCACCCCCTTCCCCCAACCACCAACCCCCCCCCCCCTTTTCCCCCAACCCCCAAACACCCACCCCTTCCCCCAAACCCCCAAACCCACCCATCCCCCCCCCAAAACCACCAACCCCCAAACCCCCTTCCCCAAAACCACCAAACACCAACCCCCCTTCCCCAAACCACCAACCCCCACCCCCCCCCCCAAACCCCCCCAAACACCCCCCCCCTTCCCCAAACCCAAACCAACACCCCCCCCCTTTTCCCCAACCACCAAACCCCCACCCCCTTTCCCCCCAAACCACCAACACCCACCCCCCCCCCAACCCACCAACCCCCACCCCCCTTCCCCAACCCCCAAACACCCACCCCCTTTCCCCAAAACCACCAACACCCATCCCCTTTCCCCAACCACCAACACCCCCCCCCCCTTTTTCCCCCAACCCCCCAAAACACCCACCCCCCTTTTCCCCCAACCCACCAACACCCCCCCCCTTTCCCCCAAACCCAAACCAACCCCCAAACCCCCTTTCCCCCAAAACCACCAACACCCACCCCCTTTCCCCCAAACCCCCAACACCCCCCCCCTTTCCCCCAACCACCAACACCCCCCCCCCCCCTTCCCCCCCAACCACCAACACCCCCCCTTCCCCAACCACCAACATAAACCCCCCCCTTCCCCCCAACCCCCCAAACACCCCCCCCCTTTCCCCCAACCCCCCAAACCCACCCCCCCCTTTTTCCCCCAACCCCCAAAACACCCATCCCCTTCCCCAACCCCCAACACCCCCCCCCTTTCCCCCCAACCAAAAAACCACCCCCCCCCTTTCCCCCAAAACCACCAACCCCTCCCCCCCTTTCCCCCAAACCCACAACATCCACCCCCTTCCCAAAACCACCAAAACCCCCCCCCCCCCTTCCCAAAAACCCAAACCAACACCCCCCCCCTTTCCCCAACCACCAACCCCCAAACCCCCTTTCCCCCAAACACCCATTCCCAACAAAATAGTACTTCACTCAAAATTTTTCTTTTGTACCCCTAAGAACAATACATAGATGAGCGAGTTTTTTTTTAACAAATTTTGTTTTTTTTCCCTTGTCTATAACTTTTCTTTAACGAGAAGAAAAAAACCAAGGGAAGAGGTAAAGAAAATAAAAGGGGGAAAAAAGTTAAAGGGAACAGGTACTCCCCCCTTTTTTCCCCCCCTATTTTTTTTTCCCCCCCCCTCCCTCCCTCCCCTCCCCCCCCCTCCCCCTCCCCCCCCCTTTTTCCCTCTTCCCCCCCCCTTTTCCCCTCCCCACTCGCGGCGGGCCAGCCCAGACGCCCCCAAGGTATTTGCGTCGGGCCACTGGATTACCGGAATGCTAAATTTACGGGGAGGTAATTGGGGCCCGGGGACCATTGTGGGGGGATTACATTCCTTCCCTTGTTGTTGTGGGTTTTTTGGGTTTTTTATTTTCTTTTAAAGGGGTTGTGGGGGGGGTTTTGGATTCCGCCCCCCCCTTGTCCCCCTTTTTATTGCCTCCCCCGGGGTGGCATCGTCCCCCTTGCCTTCCCCCTCTTGACAAAATACAAAATTGTGATACAGAAAGATAAAAAATTTAAGCCAGTTTGGAAAGTGACAATTAAAACCCCCTAGCGCCCCCCGTGGGGAATGTAAAATACTTTTAAAAAAAATCCTAAAAAAATATAAAAAAAATTGTAATATATTTTCTAGCCTAAAAATTAACCCAGTGTTTTCACCGTGTGGGCATACAGAAGCGTCTGGTGATCCTTTTTTCCGTTTTTTTTTAATATGAGAGGTCCCGTAACTTTGGGGGATGGCACAGGGGGGAAACTGTGAATAAATTTTTTCCCCTGCCCCTTTGTGTCACCTCACCAAATATTTACGGGGAAAAAATGTATTTAAGGGAGTTATGTAAATTTATTGGGTTTGAGTCACTGAGGATATGCAGAGATGTAAAAAAACAAACAATTTTGGGGATAATTTTTTTGTTAATTAATATATAATGCGTTACATATGTAACATTGGGTTTTTTTGCCCGTATTTTACTCACTGTAAAGCCCATATCCTTTTTTTTTTTCGTAGGGAAAACATTTTCCAAAATTTTTAGCAGTGTTTGGGTTTTAATAAACGGAAAAAAAGGGCAATTTTATATGATATATAATGAGGGCTTTAGTGTTTTTGTGTATTTTCCGCATACGGGGAACCCCTAATCCCCTCCATAAAAATCCATAATCCTAATCCACAAAAAAAAAAAAAAAAAAAAAAACGGAAATTTGTATTTACCTACTTATGTTTCTTTTATTTTTATTTAATGGCCCAATCTATATTATTTATTTCTTTTTATTTTTTTTATCTATTAATTGTTTATTTTTGGGTTTACAGGGGATCACAAGCCCACTTTAAGACCCCCCGGGGCTTTGGGGCCCCCTGCACAGGTAAGGACAACCCAAATACTCTGCCCGAACAAGTCCATAACACCGGGGGGGCTATGCCAATTTCCCCTTTGTAAATTTAAAACTTTTTGACGTGACCCCCCCGTCATTAGGACTGCGCTGCCAAGGTAGTAAAATTTCCAAGTCTCAATGTCCTCGCCCCCCCACGCATGAACAGACTGTACTGTTTCCTCTAGGAAACCTCCAAACACCTGGACCGTGGGCTTGAAGGGCCCGCTGAGACCGCAAGTCCCAAAGGCTTTGCCTCCCCGTTGCAGCGCCTCGGAGCCATTTCCCGGACCTCCAGCGACTCAGCAAAGATTTTCTGCATCATCGGCAAAAACAAGATCAGTGAAACCTTGGGTATTTTCCCCAGGGATGCCTCCACAATCACCCTTTTTTTACAACTTTGCCCAATACCCAAAAAGTCCAAAACAAGTGTTGAAAAAGGGCCCCACCCCTTTCCTTTACTCCTGTATTCACAGGGAAGAAATGGGGAAAAACCTCCTCCCCACTTCCAGCACTCTCAGTCCCAGAGTAGAGCCCCCGTAAAACAAACCAATATATTCCTTGCCCGGAATCCCGCGAAGTCAAAGAAGATCCCCGAGTGACTCACGATGCCCCTTTAAAATTTAAAAGCCTTTTTGAGATCAAAAAAAAGGCTGCCCAAACATCCCCCGGGCGAAAAACCCCGTGGCGTTCCCCCATGAACGAAGCCCCTAGGATACGGTCCGTTGTTTATTACCCGGGCGTGAACCCTGACTTCTGGGTCTCTGATGCCCCCAGCAGAGGAAACGGATTGTTTCAGCAATAGATGGGCAAGCACCCTTTCCTGGCACGCCCCGAGCCCCGTGCAATACCGCGGTTAAATTTTTTCCCCGTCCTGACCCGGGACCCTTTTCCCTTTTCAGATAGGGGCGACCAGCCCCCCTTTTTTAGTCAGGAGTAATATATGGTACCGGGTTGCCCCAAATGCAGTCAGGACAGCATGCAACCCCGCGGGTCATTTGATCACCCCCCGCCCTTTTAGGGAAACTTTCCCCACTGATATTTCAGACACCAAGGGGCCCGCGCCTTCCCCCCCCTCAAAAATGTTGCGACCCGGGCCCCTCGACTTAGTCAAGAGAGGGTGCCCCCTTTTGTCAATGGGAGGATCGACACCCACTTGGGGCCCTGAAGAAAATAACTATTATTTTGTGTTTGTTTTTTTTTAAATCTCATACCCTTTTTTATTTTCTATTCTAATGTAGGAGAAGGGGTAAACTCCCTTTGGTGGAAGCAGGGTGTTGAAAGACTTCCCTTTCCCTTTTGGAGTTTATTTTAAAACAAGGGTATGGTTTTCGCGTGTGAGAGTCGGGGGGTTTGGGAAAGACTTGTCCCCGTGGTTCCTTTGGTAGGCCCCTGGTGGGCCGCGGGGTGCCCCCCCGCCTTTGGGTGGGAAACCTTTTCGGGCCGCGGGAAAACATAGGCCCCCCTCTGTTTCCCAAAGAGGGGCCCCCTTTTTGGGAGAAGCCTTAAAATTAAGCCTAACATCTAGTTACAATAAAAAATTAAACCCACCCTAATGTAATAATAAATAATGTTCCCCCCCCCAAAAAAGGATAATTTAATTTCAACAGTCCCTTATGTTTACATTTAAACCCCAAACCCCAAAAAAAATATGTCGAAACTTTATCATATTTCATTTCCGATATAAGGGAAGGATTGTAATGGGGAAAAACTAAAAACAACTCAGTGGATACATATGGGTTAAAATTTGATACTGACCAATTTAAACTACCCATATGACTCCGTTACAAATATATAAAATTCCATATTTCCCCCAAAATTTCTAAATTTAGGGGAAGTAACGTTATATTCATTCATTCATCAGAGTCCAAAGTAGTCAAATAATGTGACTTTTGAAAGTTTTTTTCTGCCCCGAAAAGGACTCCCGGGTGAGAGGGGTAAAAAATAAAAACCCATTTAAAACCCCAAAGGGCCCAAAGGAAAAAAAACTTTTTCTTGGCCCCTTTTTAAAACCAAAACACATCTTTCACAGCCTACAAAAAACACTCATTAAAAAAAAAACACAGGGAAAACCCAAAAGATTAAGAAATTTTTCAATAATATGATAACCACAAAGTCCCCAAAATTTCTGAAAAGAAGGAAAAAAAAACCCCTAAAACACAAAATGACAATAAAAAAATAACAAATGACAGAAAAATTTATGCAATGCCCGGAAGTTACGTCTGGTTAGGGATGAACATTCAAAGTTGTCGCTGTTTTTCCTACGACTACTTTTTTTATTATTTTTATATATATATATATTAAAATAAAATATACTATATATATATATATATATATATAATAAAAATTTTAATTTATAAAACTATATTTTATATATTATATATATAATATTTATATATATATATATAATTATATATATATATATTTTATATATATATGGCCCCCCAAGAAGCAAGCCCCTCCAGGGGGCCCCTCCAATTACCCTCGATGTATAGGGGGGGGGGGGGTGACCTGGCCAGGTCCTTATAACGCCCTGTAAAAAAGGTAGAAAAATAAACAGATCAACTACTTACTTGGTTAGTACATTAAGGGCTCTTTAAATTTAAGGAAGTCAAAAAAAAGAAAAATGAATTTTTTAAGTTTATGGCAGATATTATAAAAAAAAAGGGTAATATGGTTGGCCACCTTTTATACACACCAGACACACACACACACACACCCCGCCCAGGGTGCTCCGTAGTGAGTGGTAAACCCCCTCGGGCCCCCACAACCGAGAAGTCCGGGTTCGAACCCCGGACGGAGGGAAGACAGACGGGCAAATTTCTTAATTTAAAACCCGAGCCCCGTCCACCCCGCAGGAAGGGTTTTCCCGGGGGTTAGCCGGGGGTTTGTGACCCCTCCCGGGGGTGGGGGGCTTCCCGGGCCCAAAAACTAAGCCAAAAAAGGAGAATGATTTTAAAAAAAAATGTAGCCCCTGGAGACGGGGGCCATACGAGCGTAGTCAGGCCGTTAAAATATGTAAAATACCCAAAAAATGAAAAGCCCCCACACGTATTTTATTTTCCTTTTTTTTTTCCCTTTTTCTTACCGTGGTCGAGAGTTTGCTTTGTTCCATGGTAAAGTCAGGCCCCGGGGACAAAGAGTCTCTCGACTTGTTTCCCCCATCCCCACCTGTTAGAACACGTTTTATAAAATGTAGCTACAAAATGCCCCTGGATTAAAAATCAGCCACTACATTGAAAAATATAAACAGGATTATAACTTTTTTTGTGTTTATATGAAGATAGATAAATATATGGTAATTTACTTTAATTTTTTTATAGTGTTCAAGTGTTGCTTTAATTATGATATCCAGCCCTTTTGTATTTTTCCCACGTGTTTTTTATTTCTTTGTATTTCTCCTGTGTTTCTTGTTCTTATGTATCATTTTTAGGGTTAGTGTATTAAAATATTTATGATTTATTGCAAGTGTAGTTACTCCCTCTCTTCTCTCTCTCTTTTCCCCCTCTCTCCCCTCTACTCAACTTTCCAAGGCGGGGGGCACTGTGCCCCGTAAAACCATCAATATTACCCCCAAAACACAGTCACGTATGTAGTGGATCGCCACAAGGCCCATGTTTAAAAAAATAGTTCCCTTTTATGGCCTTTCCCCTCTGAAGTCGCCCAAAATCAAATGTGACAAAATTTTTCCTTTGCCCTTTTTATACACCCTGCGTTTTCGCCCCCAATCCCCCCACCCCTGGCTTGTATTTTGAGTCGACATTAAAATTTGGGAAAAATATAGTATTTCACCCCTATGGATGCGGGGGCGTAGTCTATGTAGGTGAGCAGTCTTTCATCTGAAAAAAAATATCATTTTAAAAATCATTCCAAATTTCCCGAAAATTTAAAGGGGGAAAAAATAAATATACTTGAAAATATATGGTTTATATTGGCCTTTTGGGAATATGGTATTGGATATATGGCTTGAATATAAGGTTTAAAAATGGAAGAGAATCCTACGTGGTACCGTAAAAACAATACATGTTGTTTTTACCGTAGATAAAAGTAAAGTTCGTCCCGGAAAACTTTTTTTTTTTGTTTTTCAGAAGTGTGGGGCGTTAAACTTAAAATTTTTTTCATCCATGATTTCAGGAAAAATTAGAAGGGGCCCATCCCGGAGAGTTTTGTGTCATTTTCTGTCTCATCTGTTCATATATTATGGGGTTTTAAAGAACAAATTACAAAAAATCTACAAAGTGGGCCCCACCAACAGTCAAGTCGCCAAACTAGATTTATTTACGAGTGTCGTACCGCTGTCGTTGTTTTGCCCCCGGGAAAAAAAAAGCCTTTTTGAAATTTGAAACCATCTATACTTGCAAAACAAAGCCCCTAAAAACAACGCGAAACAGGGGAGATTTTACAGCCATGATAAAAACTAATGTGTATTATCTTCAGTGGACTAGAAAATCAGTAGTAAAGCTATAATTGTAATATAAAGGCGCCTTGGCCCACATGACGCAGGGTGGCGAAATTTAATGTTATCTACGGTAAACCCCCTTTAGGGGCCCATACCGTAATTTTTCCCTTGTAAAATTTGGGTACCCTTAGGGCGATTTTTAGTGGGAAAATAAGGGAATAAATTTTTTAGATAGAACTGTTTAGTATCCCTTTGGGGGAGATGCTGAAAAAGTGCCCTAGAGGGGAAGGGGAAAAGAGCGCCTTTCCCTTTCAGGGGGGGGTTTGGGAACGGCCCGGCCTAAAAGGGACCGGGCCCAAAACCCATGTAAAAGTTTGAAAATTTTTAGGCGCTTTTGCCCCTGCCCCTTCAAACCCCCAAAAACCCATGGGGTGGGGTGGGCCGAGAATCCACTAGAAATCACGGTTTCCTATCTGAGCGCCCTTAGGCAGCCCTTTGAAACCAATCACAAGGGGTTGAAAAAGTCTCTGCGAAGCCCCAAGGGGAAAGGTTCCTCCCTCCCTAAACCCAAACACTTATGGCAAAAAGGGGCCACACCCCTCTCCCCCCCCAAAAAACCTGTTTCATCACAAGTTTGACGTTTCCCAAAGCAGGGTTTTTTTCCACTTATAATTTTTGCATTGGGACCCTGCCAAAACACCATGATAATCGTTAAGGTGTTTCCGATTTCCGGACAGTTGAGTGAAAATTTAAGCAAAACAACATTTTCCCGGAAATTTTTGGAGAAGATGAAATAAAAAAAGGTGAAAAAAAAGTTTATACACGTTTTCATTTTGCTCTCGTTTCTTTTTATAGGTATTTTTTAATGAAATTTTTTATACTTTCATAAATGCCTAATGTCTCGTGAAGAGATGGTGGGTTTTTCGCTTCCAAAATATCATCTGGTATAGATCTCCTATAATAGTACAATTTTTTATGCGGGCGGACACCTGCCCCCCCCGCCCGCCGCCCCCCCCCAACCAACACACAACCAACATTTTTATCACCACATAAAACACCCTATAATCCGCTTTAGTCTTGCACATCAATTCTACACCCCTTGCAACATATTAATATTAAACAAAAATTTACGTTGTAGAATGAAACAAGGCTGTATTTTTTTATAAACAAAGATAATGCCCTGCAAAGGCCCACAGCAGCTCACTAAGTCAGGGTCTCCCCTGCCTTAGTTTTCAGCGCCTTTGCGGTGCCAAAGGCAGAAATTCGCTGGCATTGCGGTGGGGGGGCGTTTCGCCTTAAAAGGGCCCCTAGGGGGATGGGGCGCCCCACCCCTCAGCATCGGGCCCCTTGTCCACACAAATTTGGTATTTAGTGACTTTTTTTAATTTTATGCCTCGACAACTCGATTTTTTAGCAATTTAAAAAGATTGGGCGTGAGGGGAAAATTTAAGTCTATTTTTGGGACCCCACTCTAAATGACTGTATCATTTTCCCCATTGAGTGTTATTTTGTTGTTTAAGGGGAGGAGACGGTAAATTGAGAGAACTGCAACTCCGAAATGCCAGGGGTCGCTGGCAGTTTTAAATCACAATTTGGTGAAAATTGGTCATTGAAAGAAAAATATGGGCTTTTTCCCTGCCTTAAAAAACCCCAAGTATAAAATTAAGAACGATTTTTTTCTATATGTTTAAATTTTATAAAAGCCTGATTCGTAAAACTTTTATTAAACCCAAATAACCCAAAGGGGGTTAGTTGAGGAGGCGAGGTAAATGCTACTCTATGTATTTTAATAGTCATAACGAATGTTTGAAGTTATCTAACCTAGGCAGCATATTTTCCTGTTTTATTGGTTTTCAATCAGATAGAAAGCTTGAAGTGCAAAGAGTCGACGCGTGAAGTCGTATGTTTTTTATTCAAACTCCCCGCCACAATCCCCCGCCCACCCCTCCCCGCCGCGGAGTCGCCTCCACAAATTATACCTACATTGTCGCAGCAACAAACCGATTTCGGCATTCTTATTTTTCGTTTTTCCAAGGGATTGCTTTTTGTATTTTGACAAGCGTTTTCCAGACGCAGCAGTACTGTTTAGAAAACAGTGTAACATCGCCCAAATTTTTTTTTATGCCCCAATATAAAGTAAAAAAAAATTTAAGCTTTGCTCCGAGGGAGTAAATTTGCATTAAAATTTCTATTATAACGTTCCATCGTAATGCAGTCATCCCTATTTAGTAGAACAACAGAAGAACTTTTTTTTTTGGGATCAGATGCGGGGCATCAATGTTTATCGCGAAATTAATTTAAAAAATTAGTCCGAGCCAAAAAACCCAATAGACCAACCTTTTAGTTAAAAATGCTGCGACCACTGCATTTTTCCGATTTTTGTTCTTTGAATTTCTTAGGAGGGACATTATTTTCTCAGATTTTTAAATTGGTGGCATAGTCTTTATATATCAATATAATATCCCCACTTTCATAGAGATATTCAACTTCGAGATAAAAAAAAATTTAGATCTCGAAAAAAGGCAAAAGAAACACTGGGATTTTCATAAATCTCATCTTTTTGTTTGTTTTTTTGAAAAAAAGGGTTTGGATATGATGGACGTGTAGCCTTTTTTTTTTTTTTTATCCCGTTTGGCAAAAGATTTTTAGTTTCCCCCCCCCCAAAAAAAAA
>JACEEZ010016573.1:0-30254 GCA_016584305.1 Chionoecetes opilio
TTTTGGGAAAAGGTGTTATCATGTCTACTGCAATTAAAAAGCTCGAAATTTTTTTTAAAAGACCCCCTTTTGGCGCCCTACGAAATCTGGTTTGTTTATCTCTCCTGCCCGCCCGAGTCTAGGCTATCAGCAACTAAAGTACATCACTTATACGACTATACAGAAGCACTTGCATTTAATTAATTGAAACAGGGGGAGACATTTATTCTCTTTTTGGTCATATAGGTCTACGCTAACAGCGCTCCTTACAACTCCCTCTACGGGGAGGCCACGGGCAGAAGTCTCCATTTCCACACATCTATTCACCTCATTCTCACATCCTACTGTCCTCTCACTCATGCATGATCTCTCTCTCTCACATACTCCAACTATCTCCCATTTAACAGGGGGTTATCCTTTCACACCCCCAAACATCTATTGCTTTCGTTCTACCGTATCTTTCGTCCCCGTCGGCGAGAGTCTACCGTATCTTTCGTCCCCGTCGGCGAGAGTCTACCGTATCTTTCGTCCCCGTCGACGAGAGAGTACCGTTTTCTTTCGTCCCTGTCGGCGAGAGTCTACCGTATTTTTCGTCCCCGGTCGGCGAGAGTCTACCGTATCTCGCCCCCGTCGGCGAGTCTACCGTATCTCGTCCCCGTCGGCGAGTCTACCGTACTCGTCCCCGTCGGCGAGAGTCTACCTTTATCTCGTCCCTGTCGGCGAGAGTCTACCGTATATCGTCCTCGTCGGCGAGAGGTCCTAACCGTATCTGTCCCCGTCGGCGAGAGTCTACCGTATCTCGTCCCCGTCGGCGAGAGTCTACCGTATCTTTTGTCCTCGTCGGCGAGAGTCTACCGTATCTTTTGTCCTCGTCGGCGAGAGTCTACCGTATCTCGTCCCCGTCGGCGAGAGTCTACCGTATCTCGTCCTCGTCGGCGAGAGAGATAACCGTATCTTTTTTTCCTCGCCCGGCGAGAGTCAAACCGTATTTTTTGTCCTCGTCGCGAGAGTCTACCGTATCTCGTCCCCGTCAGCGAGGGGTCTACCGTATCTCGGCCCCGTTGGCGAGAGTTTTACCGTATCTTTTGTCCTCGTCGGCGAGAGTATCCCGTATCTTTTGTCCTCGTCGGCGAGAGTCTACCGTATCTCGTCCCCGTCGGCGAGAGTCTACCGTATCTCCGTCCCCGTCGGCGAGAGTCTAACCGTATCTCGTCCCCGTCGGCGAGAGTCTACCGTATCTCGTCCCGTCGGCGAGAGTCTACCGTATCTTTTGTCCTCGTCGGCGAGAGAGTACCGTATCTTTCGTCCCCATCGGCGAGAGTTCCAACCCCTTCGCGTCGCCTAGTGCCCCCTATTTTCTACGACTTAATATATATATATCTAATAAGCTTTTACCTGTGTTTATGTATACCTAACCTGACCGTAATCTAACGTAACAGTAAACCTAACTTAACCGTTACTGGCAAAAAATTACAACCTTGATGGGGCGGAAGGTAATAAAAAAATATTACCGTTATTGCCGTTTTTTATGTTGGTGTGGTATTTTCTCCATTTGATAGTGTATTTTTTTAGTTCCTTTAAGTGATTAAGGCATCATTAGTTGTGCAGCTAAATAACTATAACATAACCATGACAATCTTGACTCCCAATAATGGGGAGGGGCTATGAAGATCAGGAAAATGTGGGTAAAAAAGTGAATAAATGAAAAAATAGGTTCATATATGGTATGGTGTGTGTTTGTTGTTCTGGGTAGCAGGGCGTGGAGACAAATGCCTCCTCCGCCCTCCGTCCCCCAACAAAATATCTCCCTGGTTCAGGGCTGCCAACCAAGCGCGTCGTGGATCAACATAAGACCATGTTAGCTCTCGTGATGGTTTTTTGTCCATCATCGGATGTCCTAGTCCATGTTTAAAAAAGTGGCCGTGTGACTGTGTTGTGCCATGTGTCTTTACTGTATAGGGAGGTCCCGTTATACGAGCATTCGGTAAAAACGAGAATCCGATGATACGAGATGTGTAAATTAGGGTCTATTTGCAATATACGAGATCGAAAATCCAATGATACGACTTTTCAAACTGGGGTGAGTTAAAATTATAAAGTTCAAAATGCGCGCCCTACCACTCCCAGGCTGGAAAAAGGGGGGATTTGGTTGACCCCAGTCAGGTCACCCCTAGCAAGCCGTGACCTGAAGGGTAATTAACCCTAGTATGGCAGGGCCTGCCATATAGGGGTAATTAGCAGGTGGGGCGGCCCCAACCTTGGGACCGCAGTCAGGTCCCCCCTAGCAAGGCGTGACCCGAAGCATACGTGCCCTCATTAAGCATATGGCGCGGCCTGACCTTTAGCATACGTGGCCTCATTGACCTCATACGTGTGCGGCCCCAACCTTGGGACCACTACACTACCTTCTCTTGTATCACGCGGCGTCCCCTACATTACAACGTCTTTTTGCTTGTTATGCATGTTTTATGTTTAATTAATGTGCAGTTATGTTATTTTGTGTGCTATTTTCTTTTTAGAATGCATTTTCTACAGAATAGGTAGTAAGTGGGGTAATATAGACGCTGTGTGTTTGTTGGGGTTTGTATAGTTTATTTTAGCTTGAAAAAAAATTTTTTTTTTTTTTTTTTTTTTTTTTTTTTTTTTTTTCATAATCGATGGGGTCCGGGAACCAAACCTATATTTTACCATTATTTATGTGTTTCGTTATACGAGATTTCGCTTTACGAGTATGCCAGGTGGAACCTAACGCTCGTTCTTCGGGACCTCCCTGTATATGCTGTACAGTAGGGTGTCCCAAGATCATAGAGGGAAAAATGAAACATGTTTTTTTCACTTGCTCGTGTTTTACTTCTGTTCACACATGCATAAGAAGAGTTCCTGTGAAATTAGATGAAATTCGGAGAATTTTTAGGGGTCGCGACAAACTGAACAATTTTCTAATAACCTTCAAAAACAAAGAAAAAAACTCAAAACTCCCAATTTTAAGAAAGAAATTTATAAAGAAACCAAACAGACAGTTTTCATTGTTTCCATTCAGAAAGCCTTCTTTTAAAGGGTCCTCCTGCTTTTCCCGCCCCACAATTTTCCGATGGTGGTGGACTAACTGGAGGAGATCTTCTCCTGTGCGCCGACTTCGTGGACCCCAGGTAGCGCGGGAACTAGGGCGATGCCCCGCTCCGCGGCATCGTTGACCACTCGGAGGCCAAGTGCCCTTTTCCCTGAGCGTCCTTGAATCGGCCCGTTCCTCCTCCCACAATGCCGGGTCCTTTGCCAGGAACCCCTCGTCCGCGTTGAGTTTCTGAAAAAAGGGACCGTGTCTTCGAAGTGACAAAGGGACGAGAGGGAGGAAGACATCGTCATCTTTTTTCCTCCAATCGCTTGAGTTCCTTCTTTTTCGAGGCGGGCTTGTCCAATGCCTTGACCATCTGCTTTTTTCTCCTCCACATCAATCCTTGAGTCGAAGAAGGCCAGTCCCGCGTTTCCTCGGAAACGTACCACAAGTGGCGTCGCAGGGCTTGTTCTGCTGCCTTGGCAACGGGTTTTGGGCAGGGTATGTCCCTTTAGGATCTCGAGGAAGAGCACGTCGTTCAATGGAGCTTTCACAGAGATCGGTGCCTCATGCCATTGCTTGCAGTACACCAGAGCAACGAAGAGGGCCACTCGTTCCACTCCGGCCTTCTCTCGACCAGTCAGCGACAGCTGGGATTCAGCATCTGAAGCTTGAGGCAGTAGATGGCCTTGGCCATCCACCGGGCTTGATGGAGACTCCAGGACGGCGGAATGGTTTTTGGGTGGACCTTCACCACCCAGGAACAGGTAGGAGAGACGGAGAAAATTCTTCATAGTCCTCCCTGGGATGGTTCTTCGACATCCCGAGCCTCCTTTAGGAAGGCCAATGCGTCGTCCTTCAGCTTGCTGGCAGTGACATTGGTGGCGAGAACTCTACGAGGTCCTCCGATGTTTCCACCGTCTCTCTCTGCGAGGAATCCACGAAGGACCATCGATCACGGAGTCGTTTGAAGATTTCCAAAAGTCAGGACCAGAGGAAGAGCCGAGGCTTTGGCTTCGAAGACATCCTTGAGGATCACCTCGTGGACATGATGGCGGCAGGCCAACCAAAGCAAGCTTCGTCCGAGTTTTTGCTCAATCGAATGCAAGCACCTTGCACCATGCCCGTGTCGAAGCCGTGGTGTCGAAACAGAAGGCGATGATCTTTTCCCTGACGCCCCCCTTTGTCCACCTCCTTCAAGACCACTGCAGCCACGTTTCTGCCAGTCTAATCCGAGCTTGCCGGGACCCCAAGAAGGAACTCTGCGTCATCTTCCCCTGTGAGGAGGACGGCGATGCAGTCCTCCGTATCACCAGAGAGGGACGGGAGGAGTTTTCCGTCCAATGAGGACCAACCTCAGGTATCTCCTGGTTCCGCAGTTCCACGATCTTCTCCGGCGGCTTTCTCTCTCCCCGCAATTCGTGCTCGATGGAAACCCTGCTCTTCGAGACCGCCATACTCCCAATGTCCATTCCAAGAACTTGAGCGGTAGCTGCGAACGTTGATTTTGCTTGCCGTACCGACAACTTCTCTCGATCCCAAGTTGAAATGAGGTTAAGATCCTTCACGGAGATCGATGGCGACTGTTTGAGTTTTTCCTCTGGCTTCGGGATCCACGGCCAGTGATGACGTCGTCGACACAGGACTGCTGCTGCTGCTACTGCTTTGGCTTGGGATTTCCGCCCTTTCAGTCAGCCTGGCAATGTTGCTGTCTTCACGTTCCTGGGGCGCTTGAGTCGAGTTCCCGCGCTCGACCTGCTTCTCCACCTTCTTCGCTGTCACGAGGTCAATTCCAGCCCATGGATGATTCCCCTCTGTCTTCTCTCTGACTCCGTAGGAACTCCTTGTCCTCGTCCTTCACGTCTGCCCGTTGGAGAGAGGAGGAGTGTGCGAGGTCGAAGATTTCTTGGAGGTCTCCTTTGAAAATCTCCTCATCCATACGATTTTTTCGGCCTGTCTTTGTTCTTGTTCTTCTTGAGGTCATTGTACGCCTTTACCAGCTTTGACAGCTTCGTGCCGGCGTGTATTACTGTAGTTGTCGGAATCCCGGCGCGCGACCCGAAAGGGGGGGAACCTCCTCCACCACCGCCTTCCTGCTCCCGCTCGCCGTCTTCCCCATCTCCCGGTGGTGGTGGTAGTAGCGGAGGAGGACCTGCTCCTTCGATGGTAGCCGGGCTCCGGTGATTTCATCGATTGGAGCCTTGTCGATCAGCCAAAGATTACTAGCGGCTCTTGTTGCCATGTTGATAACCCTGAGGGAGAAAAAAAGTGGAAATTAGAAAAATCCTGAAATTCGAGTCACGTCACCTAAAAAGTTCCCCTTTGTCGGGCCCCTAAAAATTACTCAATTCGCCCAAAATTTCAACGCAATACTGTTTTACTATGAGAGAACCGGAATAACACACAGCGTGCAACATTTCAAAACTTTTGCATTTTTGGGACACCCTAAATGTTACGGTACTTTTATATATCATCTTCTTTGCAGTGTTGTATTTTTAAAAAGTTTTATAACTTTTGTCAACTTAAATCTGGTGTTATATCATGTTGTGCACTACACTACCCTACACTTTTAATAAAAACAAATAATGTATTGCTATTATATGTAAGTGTTTTGCTGTTTTTCATGTTATATTATAAACCAAACAACACTTCATTTTTACATACAAATTACATAGAAATCTTTTATTATGACAATAGTTTATTATAACATCCTGTCTTGCATGGCACTGAACCGCTTCGGAGTTGGCCCAATGTTTGATCAGGTTCCGCTGCTTCTTCCCTTCCTTCCCGGAGGTGTTGGAGCCGGCCACGACACGGGTTGTCCTGTAGGTTTCTGCCCTGCCTCCACGCTCCTGGGATGAAGTCTCTTTGGGATTCTCCACCGGTCTAGCTGCTGGTTCTGCAGTGTTGGATACCTCATCCTCATCAAGTTGTGGAGAAAATGCACACCTTCATGATGATTTTTCTGTGGATGGGTGGTGCTGGCATTGTGGTCAGCAAAACCTGGAAGCGGTTTGCCCGAATGCCAAAGGCAATTTCAACAAACCCCCCTGGCTCGGGACAGTCTGTAATTGAGATCCTCTCTTTATCTGTAAGACCACCGCAGGGTGTATGGCTTTTATCAGTGCTTCCGTAGGCCAAACGCGTTATCACCGACGAAGAAGTATGGCACATCCTTGTAGTCATTTGGAAGAAAATCTGGAGCAAAGAAGCCAATGGTTCCATCTTCAGCCATTTCTGTGAGTTCAGACTCGTTGTAGATCTGGGCGTCAGACGAGGCTCCGAGACTACCCACATCTGCCCAGAGGAACTTGTAGTCCGCATCTACCAGTGCCATGAGCACGATGGAGTAGAATCCCTTGTAATTGTAGTACAAGGAACCACTCTTTGGAGGAGCCTTGCAGGCAACGTGCTTGCCATCAAGGGCATCACAGGTATGTGGGAAGTTCCACTTCTCCATGAACTGGTCTGAGATCTCACGCCAACCTTCAGGGGTTGTGGGGCAGGTCATCACCTCGTCCAGGTACTCGTCAATGATGGCTTGGCAGACTTCTCTCACGGCCAGTGACTGGGTGTTGTGGGGTACCCTCCAACCAAACTTCATGGCCGCGTACTTGGTCCCAGAGGCGAGGTGGTGCAGAGTGATGGCAATCTTCAGGCCAGGATTCAGGGGCCCCCTGTACAGGTTCTTTGTTTGGTGATCCTGGGACCAACTCGCTGTACCAGCTCATCGTACATCTCTGGGGGCATTCGGAGGAAGTTCTTGAAGGCCCTCTGGTCCTCTCTGCGGAGCTCCACCAGCAGCTGGTCATACATGCCAAACTGACGACGTCTGCTGATCCATGGTCTCACCCACATTGCTCGAGGTACTTGAGGTCTTCTTCTTCTTCTTCTCCTCCTCCTTCTGGCCTGGATCTGGTGAAGTGCCAACTGAGTCACATGGTTCTGGTGTTGGAGGACAGCTATTTGATAATCCTGTAGCCACAGGTCCGCCATCCTCGGTGACAAATGAAGGAATGACGGGCTGGTAGTCTGTGCCCCTATTTATATGCAAAATGCATCACAGTTGCAGTACGGTAGTACTACGGTAGTAGTACGGTAGTATTACGGTATCACATCGCTAAGAACGTTAGTACATCGTTAGTACAGCGCCAGTACATCGGCAGGACAACGGTGTGACGGTGGAGCTCCAGTATCACATCGGCGGCGCATCGGTACTACTTCGGTGATATTCGGTAGTACTACGCCATACGGTATCACATCGGTACCAGTACGGTACACATTGAGGCCACCGGAGAGCCGGCGATCCATTACGGGCCGCTACTGGTGCTCTACCGACATTAACGAGGCCATACCGGAGTAATGCCGTTGTACTGCCGTTGTAGTCGCTCACTCCGGCAGCGCAACGTTATAAATTTTTGAGCATGTTCAAAAATTTCTATCGTCGCCTGCCGTTGCTACATTTTTCGACGATGTCCTGACGATGTCCTGACGATGTACTACCGTTCTTAGCGATGTGATACCGTTGCGCTGCCGTACTAGTACCGATCCCCCGAAAATCGTCAAATTTTTGCTCCGGTATAGCTCCGGCGAGCCAAATCGGCTGGGTGTGACAGGCCCTTTAATGAATTTTGGCACAATTTTTTTGGTGTACAGTAGTTCTGAATTTTCGTGAAGCGAGGTTGTGTTTAACGAGGTACAATAAACCCTTCATGTTCGCGGGGGTTAGGGAACAGAGACACCCGCGAGTATCGTAAATCCGCGAGCATGACATTAGTCATTCATTTACCCATTTTTTTTTTTTTTTTTTTTTTTTTTTTTTGTTTTTTTAACATCACAAGGAACTGGCCAAGGGCACAACAAAAATGGGTAACACAAAGCCCGCTTCATCGCCAGTCCCTAAAAAACAGTAAGAGATATAAAAACAGAGGAGCCATTAGTTCGGAGTGTCTTTACTCTTCTTTTGAAAAGATTTATCATAGGAAGTGGAAATAAAAAGGAGAGAGTCCAGAGTTACAACAGTGAAAGGGGTGAAAGAGTAAAATTTACTGTACTCTGCATAGGAAGATGACGAATAGGGTGACTTGAATGATTATTGAAAGTTTGTAGCGAGCTGCGGGAGTGGGGGAGAGAACAGGATAGCAAGTTCAGAAGAGCAGTGAAGGATGAAAGTAACGTATGATTAGATCTGAGCATGAAGAACATTGCGACGGTGAATTTAAAGTTTGAGACAGTCGTCGGGAGGAGGAAGGTTGATGAGACGAGAAAGCTTTTGACTAACTGTTAGGTAGAAGCTGTAGCAGTGGAAGCCCCCAAACATGTGAGACGTACTTAATTACATGTGGGGATAAGAGCCCTGTAGAGAAAAGCAATGCAATTTGGGAGTGGAGTGAACCTCAAAAAAAAAAGAAAATCATAAAAAAGAAAAACAAAGAAAAAAAAAAAAAAAAAAAAAAAAAAAGGGGGGGGGGGGGGTTGAAAGCCCGCGAGTAATCAAATCCGCGAGCCTGAAACCCGCGAGCATGAAGGGTTTATTGTATAGGTGTATATATAACCATCATCATCATCATCATCATCATCACAGGTTATTGTACCAATTATTCATTCTTCATGAAAGATGTTCTTGAGGACTATAATTAGCACTCAGCTGTGGTCATGATTCCTGAATCCAATCAGAAACAGCTCAGGTGTCATTGTTTTGTGACAGCCTGGTTGGTCATCACAGTGCCGAAGAAAAGATGCTACAGGAGAACCTCGTTTAACCGGCATTTAAAACAACGGCAGCCTCAAAACAACGGCACTAAACGACCCAGGCTTTTTTTTTTTTTTTTTTTTTTTTTTTTTTTTTTTTCCTTCTTCTTCTTCTTCTTCTTCCACTGATAAACTCTGGAACTCTCTTCCTGTTTCTATTTTTCCACTTTCCTATGACTTACATCTTTTCAAAATAAGAGTAACAAGACACCTTCCGAACTAAATTGGCTCACCCCTCTTTTTTATTTTATTCTCTTACTGTCTTCTTTATAGGGACTGGCAACTAAGCGGGCTTTGTATTACCCATTTTTGTTGTGCCCTTGGCCGGTTCCTTGTGATGGAAGAAAAAAAAAAAAAAAAAAAAAAAAAAAAAAAAGGATTTTGGGCGATTCCATAAGAGTAACTCTCAAAACAACGGCAAAATGAGTTATCCGGTATGCGCTCCCCCCCGTGGGTGCCGGATAAACGAGGTTCTCCTGTATTATCCCAATTTTCTCCCCTTAAAAAACTGGGATAAATATCTTTAATTAATGCCTTTCCTCTTTGGGAATGCCTGCATGACAGGACAGAAATGTGTCTAGGATGTCAGGTCCTTACATAAGTCACTCAATCATGCCTGTTTTGGTTCCTGTGCATTTCTCCTTACATGCTGTTTTTCCACACCAAGGAAGGGATAATAGGTAGATGGAGAGAAACAAGGATCAAGAACATAATACAAAAACAGACCCGTATTGATCTTTATAAAGAATGGTGGTTCTGTAATACTTTCTTTTTCTATTCACATGTTTTCTTATATTTTATCCACTATTTATTTTTTCTCTCCCTTTCTTTACCTACAGCCAAGGGATGACATGATACTGGAATCAGAAGCTGCCGATCTTGTCTCAGAGGGTCAGCCACTCCCACTTCGTGCCCAGCCGGCCCGACGCGGCAGAAAGCCAAAGATTCTCATGTACAGCCGAGGCAAAATCCACACCTGCACCACCACTGCCAGGAAGATCTTACCCCGCCCCTTTCCCATTCAGGTGCCCCATCACCCTCTCCCACCTCCGGCCTCCTCCCCACCTCTTCCTCTACCTCCTCCGGCCAGGAGCAAGCCACCACAATCACCATTGATGGTCAGGTCAGCACTGCAGCCTCCAAACCCCACAAAACTCTGGTCGTAAGATTCTCCCATGGCCACATTTGCTGACTCCGGCTAGCCTGGCCCCAACCCCACAGCAGCAAAAACTACAGCCACTCAACCCCAGCCTCACAAACTTGTCCTCCTTTTGCTGGTGCGCAGACACTCCCCGTGACTCGTCTTCAGCCCATCAGTTCTGGAGTAAACAGTGGGTTGATGCCCTGCAGCCCCTCTCTTTGGCCCATCTCAGGCCTCCTCCTCCATCTGGCTGCATTAGTCAATTACGTGTGCCCTTGTCACCTCAGAAAGTAACAGCACCTCCTAAAGCCTCTAGGAAGACACCTATCTCACTGCCCCAACTGGCAGCTGGACCCCCCACACCTTGCACGAGGGTGCCACTTTTACCACTTAAAGAATCAACTGTCAAGAGGAGTAGCCCATCCCAAGCAATGCAGACAACCACTGCTGGCCATGTCCGAAAATTGCTCCCTCGGCCTCTTAAAGCTACCATGATGCCAGCCACTAACACTGTGTTTCACCAGCAGCAGCAACAGCAAGGTGCTATGGCTACCTTGCAACATCTCCATCCAGCTACTCCTGTCAGCACTCAGCAAACAATCTCCCTACAGCAGCTTCAGAACCTCAATCCACCAACCACTCAAACCACCAACCTTGCTCTGCAGACATTGAATGTGGGTGGCCAGCAACCATCTCTATCTAGGTCCTCTCAAGTGGTATCCCTACAGCATGTCCAGGCCTTAGCGGTATCCCAGTCATCACAGAAGGCGCAGCCCCTGAGCAATCCTTGCAGCCTCCTCACCACCTCCCCACTGCGTCTCCAGCACATCCCCCCAGAGGGTAACTTTCCAACAAGTACAACAGGGCCCCTCTGTCAGTGTGTCCCAAGCTGGTGGCTATACATCCTCTGCCACTCCTGCACCATCAACACAGCAACAGAAGGTCAGTTCCCTCTGCCAGATTCACACACTGCAGTCAGCTGCAGGTCATACCCCGAGATCTTCAGGGACATCTCTTCAGGCCCTAACAACTATAGCCTCAGACTCTCAAAATACAGTTCCCGTTCACCAATACTCCAGTCATGCTCCTGGCAACAGGCAAGCAGTACCCCAAGTATCTCCAGGAGATAGAAAGTCTCCTTTGTCCCAGATGAGTTCAGCTCCCTTTTGCAATCCCTCAATCAGCAGCTCCATCCCAAGCTGAGCTTCAGAACAGTGAGCATCATACAACGTTACATGGGCTAAGCCAAGTCAATCACACCTTCAAAGAAGGCAGCATACCCCTCCCACTCTGCCCTGACACAAGCCATCCAGCCCAAGGCCAGGATGTATTGAGTCTCCGCATAACACCCAGACAAGGTATCGCCACTATGGGTTCAGGGATACCTGTAAGAGCCTCACCAAATGGTACAGTGCTTAAGGTGCCAATCCAACCTTTAAGGTCATCTGTATCCTATTCCAAGGTTAAAAGAAAATATCTGCGCAGGAGTCCCAGGGTGTTAAAATCCAGTAAGAAGAAAGATATCTCTACCATGAAACTGAGTTCTGTTACCACATCCTCATGGCCCCTCAATGTACAGGAAAAAGATCTTACACCTCCACCTCCACTGCTATCATCCAAGGCCGCAAGATCCTGCCCCGACCATGCTTTGCTTCCCTAGTTGGCTCACAGTTGGAGCACCTACAGCCAGTTACTACCAATAGTTCATCAGGATGGCTTGTACAGAAAGTGAGGCAACATGCGGGCTGTGGCACTGCGGTCACCTCACATGGAAGTTCCGTAGTGGCCACTTTACCCGACACAGTCACGTCATTTTTTGTGAATCTCAGTTGCCCACTTGTGGCCTACCACAGAGTGCTAAGTTCTTAGCCACTCAAGTGCAAACTGTTTAGCAACCACAGACCAAGGAGACACAGGTAACACCCACATGGGAGAAAACTTCTTGCAGCCTGTGTCACCTGCCAAAGCTGTTGCTGCTTGCACTTTTGTTAAAAATATCATTCCAACGCCTGAGGGGGCAGCAGTGGCAATGCACAAGAGTCTGGAATTTCAGGAGACTGTCTAGAGTCAGATGATAAAGGATCAAAGGATGATGATAGCTTGAGCAAACCTAGTCCTGAGTTTCAGAATCCAACTCCATTTCGAATCAAGATATTGATCACCCTGCTGGACATCTTTCTGATTTGGATGACTAATACTAGGAATCAGATGGAGGAGTCCATGGGCATTCTTAAAGATTGTTTACACACCTCAGGAAATAGCACACTAGATCACTCCACCTCACACGTTACCCTATTGCACAGCATTCATGATGAACTCATCTCACAGAATACCTCAGGGGAATGCCCTGAAGATCAGTCTACCTTACAGGATATCACAAGAGACTACACTCAACACACCTCACAGGATGCCCCAAGGGACAGCACCCAAGATCAAAACACCTCACAGGATACCTCAGGACATAGCACACAAAATCATTGTACTTCACAGGATACACGGGGAGTCTGCATCCAAGATGAGCTTACTGCACAGGATATCCCAAAAAAAAGCTCTCACAATCATTCCGCCTCACAGGATTCCCCTGAGGAGAGTCAACCCGCCCCACAGTGTAACTCAATTAACTGCAATGATCGTCCCAGTTTACGGGACACCCCAAATGATAACACTGCAGATCAGTTCCCCTCACATAAATTCCTCATGCCCAGTGTTGTAGTGCCCCCCCGATAGCAGCAAGCCAGGGGGAACAAGAAGATCTTAGGGAAAAGAATGATGGCCAAGTACCTCAAAGTCGACTATTTGAAGACAGCACAATGTCTACCAATAGTTTCACTCTTCAACTCGCCAGTCCAGTGCAGCATCATGATGCTCGTTCCCCATCCCAATCCCTTCCTCTTCCCCTGTTCCTCTCCATTCCCCCTGCTCTTCTCAGTCTGAGGCTAGTTCCTCTGTGCAGCCAGAAGCTACTACAGTACATTTAGACTCAAATACAATACAGGAGCAGAACACTGTCTGTCTTATCAATAAGAGTTTCTCAGTCTCCTACCTCTGTCAGGATAGCAGTGAGGAACCTCCGCCATCACTGCCTCTCAGGTCACTGTCAGACATGAAAGAAGGATCTCATAGCACTAGCAACTTATCCAGCTCAATTTCACCCTCTACCATTTGTCCAGCACTCCCTGCTTTACCCAAGTCTTCCTTCAAACCACCTGTACCTCACAGAAGCCCCAAAGAAGCTAAGGTGGAAGTACCACACACTACAGAGCATGTGTGTATTCTCAGTGACTCAGGGACACCCCATTCAAAGCCCTTCAGCCCCTGAGACCATGATGAAAAGAAAGATGGACCCATTTTTCATGTACCTCTTTTGTCTGAAGACATTGCTGATTGCACCTTCCCCCCGAAAAATGATAGCAGTTCAGCAGACAGCTTCAATTCACAGCCTATTAGACAGCTCAGAGGAGACTTTAGAGTTAGCGCTGCTGCCACCACAGCAATGGCAGCCACCACCACCACTGTCACCATAACAACCACAACCAGTGCTGTCTCAACCACCACAACCACCTCTCAACACATCCCCACACACACATGTCTAGAGGATGAAGTGAGGCAGGAATCTTCAAACCCTCAATCTCAGGTAAGCAAGGTAATATCTTGTTTTGCATTATTTAGCCATCCATTGCATCATTGCTGTCATCTATCTTGATGAAGCCAAAAAACTGACATGGCAATATTGCTACAGACATACTACAGCAAGGTTTAACAAAGATTATCCAAACACTCACAAAGCTTATTCATATTCAGGTTCCTAAATCTGTAATAATTGTAATGTAAAGTAATATCTCCTAGTGATGGAATTCTACACTAGCATTACATACTGGAAACAAAAACCTTGGTGTGGTTTTTTAGAAAGACCTTTTGATTATCAAAGTGGTTGCTGAGGTTATTGTTTAGTATCTCCTCATGAATTTCATCAATCCTAAGTAAATTGATGCTATCCGTTTCAATTTCTCCCTTGCCCGCTGATGGCACCTATCTTAGAACACTCGTATCATATAAATGGGCCCACACTCAAACTTCTTTCTGTTCACTTTAAAAATAACGGGAAAAACACCTTATCAATACACACTTTTCCTTTTACATTGTACCTTAGGCAGGTAAGGGAAGAATTGTACCTTAGCAGTTAGGGAAGAATTGTAGCTTAGGCAGGTAAGGGAAGAATTGTAGCTTAGGCAGGTAAGGGAAGAATTGTAGCTTAGGCAGGTAAGGGAAGAATTGTAGCTTAGGCAGGTAAGGGAAGAATTGTAGCTTAGGCAGGTAAGGTAAGAATTGTAGCTTAGCAGGTAAGGGAAGATTGACTTAGGGTAAGGGAGAACTGTAGCTAGGCGGTAAGGGAAGAATTCTGACATTAATGTAGAGTGAGAGATCAAATCCTGCACTAAATTGCAAAAAGGATTTTGTTTTTCAATTTCTCACATGATCCCTGAAGTGCTTTACTTGCTTTAGTCCAGCAGCGTCTTGCACAAAATATAGTCCCGTGGGAATTTTGGTATGAAAGCAACCACTATGCTAGTTGCTTCAAGGGACCCTAGTGCTTCACAAAAAGCTTGGTGGCACATCTGGGAAATGGTGCGGTCATTTTTGACACATTTAATGATTTCGATCAAATCGCTATCGATCAAATCGAGGAATAATCATGTCTAGTCTGGCATTTTCTCTGGAGGACGTACAGTTTGTGTTGTCTGTTCCATCCTAATGATGCCAAAGTGATCCAATGGATTATGAAAGCATTTGTTAGTGATTGCAGAGGGAGAAGTTAGACCGTCACCACATATATATCAGGATTGGGTATCAATGTTTTTTTAATGTAGACTACGTTCTATCAACTATGAGGACAAGTTCTGTTCTTGTGTCGCAGCTGCCACTTCATCTGAAAAGAGAAGAATGTTATTTTTTAATATCATCAGTTAATATAAACACAGTATACATAGATTAAATATAAAATATGCCATTCTGTATCATTGTATGCTCTCCCACATATCTGAAAAAAAAATGGAAATAAATATGTTTAAAGTACTGGTTACTTATGGCTGCACTGCTACTTTAATGGGAATAACCATGGTAAGATGGCCAAGTGATAAGTTTTTATTAACATATATCATCGCAGAAGCAGTAAAGTAGTATTTATGACCTTTGTAGACAAAATAATACATGAAATTGAGAAATGTCTTATAATGAACACAATTCATAAATTAGGGGGTAGGGTTACATTTTGGGGAACATTTCATTAAATTATCAAGCAATTGGTATGTAGAAAATATGATATATAACCAGTAATAATATACCTAAGTAATAATATTATTTATTGGCATATAAGTTATTGCAATTTTGATTTTTTTTTTTTTTTATAGTGAAGTGCGGCAAGTGAAACCAAATCAAATATGGTAACAAAAACTAGATTTTCAGTGCTATTTTAAGATTTGTCCCATATACCAACAATTAAACACTTTATTTGCATGTAGTGTTCCCTTGTGGTCAGTTTGATACCAATATGACCATATTGGAGCATAACTAAAGGAATAGTCTGGAATTTTATTACTTTTTAGGCGTCGGAAAATAGCGATTTGATCGAAATCATTAAATGTGTCAAAAATGACCGCACCATTTCCCAGAGTGCCACCAAGCTTTTTGTGAAGCACTAGGGTCCCTTGAAGCAACTAGCATAGTTGTTTGCTTTCATACCAAAATTCCCACGGGAATCATGATGCTCCTGGACTATTTGGGAAGCAGAACTATTATGCACACATCAATAAATCTGCTATAAATATATATACAAATATGAATTGAACAACGCATATGTTTTATTAGGGACATTGAGATTGAATAGTCATGAGGCAGGAAGGAATTTTTTGTTAGACTATAAAAACATTGTAAAATATGAAGTTGCAATTGTAAAAACTTTATTTTCTCAAATAGGAAAAAGTGGACCCATCTTCCAATATAGTGCCAGCTAGCTGCCACATCTTGGAGCCAAAATGTCTGCAGGCCTGCATATTGGTGGAGCAAGAGGAGTGCCAAGATGTGCCCGTGGGACAAAAAAAAACGCAGAGGAGGTGCCGCCTGCAACCAAAGACCATGAGGGGAGCCAAGCTAAAAGCACTAGTCAGAGCACAGAGCAGAACCATCTTGGTGCTGAAGCACAAACTGTATCGTGAGCAGAGGCGAAGCAAGGGCACTGGGGGAAGCACTGAAGCGCAATAAGGTATCCAAGACCAACAGTAGAAAAGAGATGTTTCAAGGTAAGTGAGGTTGTAAGAAGGAAGAAGTGAAAGGGATAATGGGGATGACAGAGCCACATGCATCTCCTCCTATCACCAGGAGCAGAAAAAAACCCAAAACATGTTGCTGCTTCCTCCTGTAACACTGCCAGTGCGAAGAGAGAACATGAGAATAATTCCACAAAAGCCTTCAAGATGGTCTCATGGATCATAGTAAAGATGAACATGAACTAGAGGACATTCCTAATGTGGAACCCATCCGTATTCCTTCACCCAATGCTGGAAAGACTGAGCTTCAGACCCTAGTGCAGGAGTTCATGATGCGGGATGATGTGTCATGACCCACTAGGTATGGCACCAGGCACTGTCTCCACTACCTGCCGCTGCTGCACAAAAGATTCATGGCAGACTGCTGTCATCCATGCTCCCTGGAGAACTTCCAGCAGCTCCTGCCACCACAGATGGTGCAGCGGGTTAGTGAGGAACTGGAAACCTGCGTGTGTCTCACTTGCCAAAACCCTGAGTTGAAGGTAGAAGTCTAGTGCGGCGGCGGCTATTGCCCCTCAGCACTCTACTCCAAGAAGTGGTCTTCAGCCCTGAAGCAACCTTCAAGGAGTTTATGACCAGCCTGCAGACCCTCAAGGCCCGACCCTCTTCCCACTGTCGTACAGCGAGTGGTTCATAGGTGGAGGTGGAGGCAGCAGTGCCCCACGGCCCCAGAAGAGGACCCTGACACGGCCACTAAGGGGAAATAATAGTTCTTTTGGAGGAGGAACTAGACCTGCTGCGCCTCCATCTGACGCGAGCTTCCCGGCAGTATGATGCCACCTTCAGAGCCAAGTGTGAGGCAGAACAGTCACCACAGCATGCTGTGCTGCAGGTAGAATGGTCACCCCTCATCATTTTGCATGCCCTAGGGGCTGATGGGACACCAGCCCTGCAACAAGTGGGGTTTAAACCCTTCAATGTGGTTATCTGTGGTCCCACACTGACTCTCTTGGTTTCATCGCCGTGTCAGGTTGCCGTGACCAGCAGGCGGCGGCTGTGTGTGCCAGCCTGGAGCCCCTGCTTGCTCGGCTGATACAGCAGGGAGTGCGCTGCCTCACACTGCTGGTAAACCCCAAGACAGATCTCAGTGCCGTGCTGCAGTACACCCGCCGCAGGGACCTGGAGGTCCGCTGGGTGTTTTCTGAGCCAGGCCACAGTGCAGGTGTGGCTGAGGCTGTGGGAAACAGTGTGACACAGCTCATCTGCGATACAGTCAACTCATGGGGTTCAGAGACTGTACTTTCAGCCAAGGATGTGTTCAGCCTGATCAGCCCAAATTCCAGCAACTTGGTGTACTACTACTCTGAGGAAGATGTGTGGCGAAGTGGCCAGTTATTGCGTGGTCCAGCTGGCACTGCCAAAAACTGCCAACAATTCATCAAGCCAAGACCCTCCTGTCATTGTAGCATTAAGTTGGTAATGTATGTGGTAGGTGCAAAGGAAGGTGGGACTTGAGAGATAGTCAGCTGAGGCATAAACTCTCCATACACCACCTTAGTTGTAACGTGACCCATGTGCCATGTATTCATAACTGCATAGCCTTGAGGGTATGCAAGGCAGATCCATTGTATCTCAGGATTTTGTTAATTTACAAAAACGGTTACTACTTTTCACATCAACCATATTACCTCAAGATAATGATACCATTGATATATAATATGGATTTATTAATTTATATATTAATCATTTATACATTCATTTATTTATTCACATTTATTTGTGTGTGTGTGTGTGTGTGCGTGCGTGCGTGCGTGCGTGCGTGCGTGCTGCGTGCGGGGCGTGCGTGCGTGTGTGGTGGGGGGGGGGGGTGGGGGGGGGGGGGGGGGGCGTGCGTGCGTGCGTGCGAAAAACAGAGAGAAGGGAAGGTCAAAGGGGCACTGTATTTTATGAAAGATTAAAGATCCTCTATCCTGGAGTATGGCATAGGAAGAAATTTATGCCTAAGCATTCGCGGATATCTTCATGCATGCTAAAGGGATTAGTTATTTTTCCAGTCTATGTGTGTTGCCCATTGCAGGGACTTGACAAATGCATTGCTGCCCATCTGTGAACAGGCCCCTCTGCCCTGGGAACATTCCATGACTTAAAAGTTTTTTCATGTTTCTTTTAAGCAGATTCTGTGATACTAATTTATCACCTTATGTAGTCTTCAAGAAGGATATTATTACAAGATTGATATTATTTTTGTATGTTTTCAATTATACTGTATTGATGCAGTGAGCTGTGTTTTCTTCTGTATACCTTGGACTTGTGTTGTTGTTTTGGTGTGGATATAGCAGTACAGTTAACCCTCTCTAATTTGAACCCATATAATTAAAACTTGTGATAATTCCATCTGTTTCAGGCCCAGTTCGAATTTTTTCAACAACTTTCCATAATCCGAACTAAAGTTTGAATTGTCCGGGCCTTACATCGTGCGAGTCCGACCTCTCCCATGCAGGCTGCGGCTGCCTCAGTCTTTCGCGTGCTCAAATCCCCAGTGACGCCAGTCTTGCCTTAAGACGCTATCAGCGACGCCTGAGTGCTCAGTGTACAGTAGCACTGCATTTCAAGACTTCAGTAACAGCCATATTTTGGTGAGTACAAGTACACACAACCCTCGTTTTCCCGGACCTCCATTTTCCAGATCTCGGATTTGCCGGACAAAATCCGAGGTCCGGCGATATGTCAGAGTCTCGGACAATGCCTGGTCCAGTCCGTCATCGACAAAGTTGTCCGGCGGTCCGAGCGTCTCCTGTCACTCCTGGTCATGTGTCTGCGCCTCCCGCCAGGTGGCAGCATGCTCAGCGGTCGTATTGTTTACATTTGGGCACAAGATACTCACGGTTCACCTGCACCGCCTCCGTCAGTCCCCAGACCCCCACTGCCCCTGGTGCAGAAGCGTCTCTTGAGACTATTGAACACTTTCTGCTGCAGTGTCCGTGCTTCCACTCCCACCGTGTAGTGCTACGCCCTGAACGTCGCCACCTGTGACCTGTGACCTGCCCACCCTGCTGGCGGCGGCTGGCGTCCACCCCTCCTGCAACGCGCTGTCATCCGCCTCACCTGTGCCTTCCTGAGGAGACAGGTCAACTACAGTGCCTGTGCTAGCATCATGGGACATCACCAGGGCTCATAGTGTTCCCCAAGGATCCTCGCAGCCCTAAAAACAACAACAAGTGACCACTTGACTTAAGCCACTGGTCCCGGACCAGTGTTCCCCCCTAATAGTCCGGGAAAACGAGGTTTGTGTGTACTACAATCTGTGCTGTTTTTGGCATGTTTTAGAGTTCTTATTGTGTGGAGGGGCTAGAGGTAACCTTTGGATAATTCAGACTTTTGGCTAATTCGACCCAGGTGTCCTCCCAATTAGTTTTAATTAGAAAGGATTTACTGTATGTCTTGGACAAGGTGGAAGCAATGAGTAATGACCATAAAACTGAGGTCAGGTAGAAGGTTGACAAGTTTCACAAAGCTTCTCAACAAAATACTTTTGTTGACAATGTAGAATTATCATCTTTCCTATACTCTTTTTCTCGTGGTAAAAATATCTATAATCTTCTTTTATTAGTTTCAATCCAAATAGCCACTTAGTGAGTGCTGGATGCTGCCTTGTAAAGAAGCAAAAAAAATAGCAATTTCGTGGAAAAGTAATATCTCACAAGAGCAATTGAATAGTAAGTGACAGATGGTATTCTTAAAAATATCCCATTTTTTCTTATTCATATACCCTACAATAATTTCTTTTGTATACAGTACTATAGTTTTTGTTTGATATTGACATTTTGAATGGTATCCATATATTTACAATTTCTGCAATATATTTTCTTAGTCTTGCCTGATTATCACCTACTGTTGTGCTTTGTCTCCTCGAGCCTAGGTCTTTACACACGCACACCCACACACACTCATAGGATTGGTGGCCCTCCACTTGTGCTGGACCACACATGTATGTATGCAGGAGGGCAGAATTACTAAACAGCTCCTGCCAGACAGCAAGGCCACAATACTATCTTTTTCTCCTTAAAGATGATATAAGATACTTGGACCCTATTTAGTCCATGAGCCAAGACCCGAATTTTGGGATATCGGTACCACCCGGGGTGACTAATTCTCTTAGGTGTTTTTAGCTTGCTACATGTCTCTAGTTTATGTTTTGATATGATAGCCCTTGCACACTGGTAGCTTAATGGTCGTTATCACTTCTTGAATAGACACACCCTACCGAAAATTCAGAATTTTTTTAAAATGTCAAATTTGGGGACAGGAATGCCTAAATGTCACTAAAATGAATATAGTAATTGTCACATTTAATACAAGTCCTGTAAATACACACTAAGCATGCCATGGGCTTGTACTTACTATTATGGCCAATTATCCTCCTCATATCATCTACGTCAGACTCGGAATCTGACTGTTGTGCTACCGCTCTTCTTCAATAGCCTTGTTCTGGCATGTCTGTAACCTGCACATGTCCGTACACTTCAGGCCATTGCTGAGGCAGTGCACTTAGGAGTTCGCATGACCGCACACACTTGCAGGACAGTAGCTGCATAACAGCATCTGGTGCTGGTGAGCCTCGCATCCAGTTGACAGCAAGCTTGCCGTCCTCATCTGTCATCCAGCCGCAGTCTGTTGGGTTCGCAACAAATGGCTGGCTCTGCAGACTTCTCCAGATCGCAGCCTGTATTTGCACGGTATGCATGCATGAAGAGGCAGTCCTCACAAGGAGGGAGTTGACTTGACTCCACCTCTCCACGTCTCGCACAGAACAGCTCATCCGAAGCTTGTTCACCTCAGTTGTGTGGGTAGATGGCAGGTACATGTGGCAGGTGATTTCCTGTAGCTTCTCAAGAGTTCAGGAGACACTTCCCATGAGCGCCCAAGTTCGTGGAAGCATCCTGGTATGTCTTGTCCATCTTCACCTGCTTGATGTCGTCATCTTCCCCCGGCCAGCGAATGCACTGACGGTATCACAGCCTGTAAAGGCATGCATACCAATCAATGAATCACACACGCTGCCTCCCAGTGTACGGCTCAGTGTGGTGATATCCAGGAATCTTGTCCGGTTCTTCGTCCCGCACTTCTGGAACAGGTGGGATGGGATCTTGTGGCACATGCCCAGACACAGGACCATGACGTCTGTATCCTCTGCAGTGATGATGACAGACTTGTACCCAGATTCTGCTGCATGAAGTGCATGGAGAAGGAGGCGTGTGTCTGCTTCTTCTTGACTTGACTTAAGCTCAGGAGCCTCTTCCCACTGCTCTTTGGTGATCTTGAAGCAGAGCTGCTCACATGTGACATACAGCTCCTTGCCCTCGAGCTTCTCCCTGTGCTGTGGTTTTTTTCCATTCTTCTACCAGGAACTTGATGAGACTTGCCTTGTTGGAGGAACTATACCGAGTAACTTTCTCCACTGCTGGATGTTGTGCCCAGGTTGAATGTTCTTGAAATGGATCCCTGTGCCTGCACTTCTGTTGGCTCGTTCTGCATCTTTGATGATGTCTCCTTGTAGACGTCAAACACAACATCAATGCGCCTGCTCTTAGCACCCTCATGGACAACGTGACTCAGTGCTGTGCCTGCAAGCTGTGAAAAAGTGTTGTCGTTTCCCTTCAGTTTCTGGACCAGGCTCATCCCATCAATTATGGTAGCAGAGGGCTCGGGGATCACCTCTGCAGGAGAAACATTCCTCTCCAACTCCCTTGCTAGGGCAGCCTTGTTGTCTTGCGGAGAGACCCATCACCGCTGGCAAGTGCCCATGGCAACAGGCCCAGGGGATGAGCCAAGACATCACTCATTTTGAGCTTTCTGTTCTCAGCAACAAGGATCATCTGGCCAAATAGTTTCCTGTCAGCCTTCAAGATAGCCTCCTTGGCATGGCCTTGTGGAGCGTGGCTTCATTCTGATGTTAGTGAACGTTCTCAGTTTTCGTCTTCGTCATCGTGTCATGAAACTGTATAGTTGGCGTATCGGTCTCCAGGCGCTCTTCCTTGAAGGCTTGATATGCATCCTCTCCTATTCTGTAGGCCCCTAGAAGGGTCTTTGGCAACTTCTGGTGGTGCTGTAGTCGCAGTTGACAAACTGACAAGATCTCCTTGCTCTGCGTTGAAGGGGTTCAACCAGCTGGTCTCCATCAGTTGAACTAAAGATTGGACATCGGCCTCATCTCTTCTAATCCTGGGCATCTGTAGGTCTGGGTGGCTGAAGTCAGTATACTTTTGGCCTACTACCATGGCCCTGAGCTGCCTCAGTATCTGCTGCGATACTCCGATGTCAGGTAGTACCTGGCGACAGCTCCACCTTTCAGGCTGAAGCCTTTTGTGCCCCCTGGTGTCTGGGTGTCTTTGTTGATCGTCTCTTCGATGGTCTGGTCCACAGGAATCCGTCCAAAGGGATTCTTGCTACCGATCTGGACCGAAAAGCCACCTTGCATGAAGTGTTCATGGACCTCTGGGTGTTCAATGGGCAGTCGAGACATCATGGCATAGTAGTAGGTCAGGAATCGGGCATAGTTTCACCTTGTCATAGGCAAAACACCACGGTATCATCTGTCGATTGCTCCTAGGTGAAGCATCCAGTTGCCTTCTCTGGAGGCTCGAAACCCGTCCAGCATGATCTCAACCATGTCCAGGTATGACATCCAGAATGCTGAGAGGTTGTGTCATCTCTTAGGGTCTCAATGTAACTTGGAAGAGCTTCAGGATATGTGTGCATGATTCACTCTCCATCAGCTCTTGAAAGGTTCCCTGAGACACATTGCTGTGGAAGCTGTTGATGTTCTTCAGTGTTCCATCCAGATGGTGTATGTCCCTTGAATGGTTTTCTTCTAGCCATGGAAGGAAGCCTTTCCATGCAAGCCTCATCAGTGCTTCATACACGAGCTTGTGCAGTCTCACTGCTCTGTTGTACCTCCGGCCGTCCCATCACCCCTGACACTGATCCTTCTGGCGATACACCTGATTCCACACACGATCTCTAAGACTGCATCCTGAAACCTCTTCCCTATGGTGGAGAGGATTTGCAGATTTGTGTGTAAGACCCCTCCTGATTGATAATGTTCTTGAACTTCTCTTGTTTCCAGAGAACCTCGGCAGCTTTGGCATAGAGTGCTTGATCAACACGCACACAATCTGTTAAGCTGTAAGGACTGCATGATGGCATGCGTTTGCTCAAGACTTCATTAACGTGGACATTTCTGTTGCGGGGAGCATTGTTATAGTGGGCAGTAGCTTACAGTGTCCTGGACCACTGCAATGTCTCTGCGGATTTTGATGTTGAACCAGTCCAACTGCTGATGGACTGTTCTCATGGTCTGACATTCGAGTAGAAGCCGATATTGGTTCTTGGTCTTTGAATCCTGGACCTCTTTGGTAGTGTCGACATACGCAGTCTCAATCCTGGTGGCCCTGCCCCGCCCAACATTGTATATTGGCAGAATTGGATGCGGTCAGAGTGATTGCTTCTTATCTGTGGACTTGGTAATCTCTGGCAGGACCTTCTCTGGCACAGAGCCTGCAACTGGAACTGGACAGCAATGCCATTGACTCTGTGAGAAGTACCTGCTCCACTTAGTGTCTCTCATTCGGTCGATGTTATCCCAGGCCAGGGTTTGTGAACACACCAGGGTAGATGTTTGCTGGCACGTGGAATGTCATCCTTTGAACATTCCAGCTTCTGGATACAGAAGGCTGTATCGATCTCCTCAAACATTGGATAGGACACACATGGCCAGACGATTCAGATTCGGATCAGTTTCTGTGTTTCCTGTCAAACACTTTACAGCATTGGACAGCAGTACGTGCTTGGGTGGCTTTGTCTTGCACTGGTAACAGCAAAGACCCAAGTCACTGCCTAAGGATGTGGCAAAGACGTTGAGCTCTTTCAGAGGGAGTTTTGACACTCCACTCTCCTGTCAGCAGGGTTGTGCAGGAATTTAGTGACTGCTGCAGGATAACCGTTCTGATTCTGTATCGGAGGCCATGGCTGACTCACATCTTCTTATTGATCTCTTCCTCAGCTGCTTCCTGCTTTGGTTAAGATATCTTCAGAGTTAGCTGCTCCTTGCTTCTTGCAGATCTTTTGTATTTTGTGTGCTTGTCGGCAAGGTCGTCCATTGAGAGGCTGCGTGGATAGATTATAAGCTTTCCTTTCTCATCTGGGACAAGCGTAGTGATTCCCCAAACTCGGTTTCAAATCTTTCGGCGAACATGTTTTCTTTGTCGCTGGTTTCAGTTTGATAATACCACGGGACATCATGGATCTCTCAAGCCTAGATGTGAGGTTTATCATAGGCAGTACCTCTGGGTTGGGGAATAATTCAGTCCTTAGATACAAGAAGAGTTTCCTCGAGGCTTCTATCTCAGCCTCTTCATAGCGTGCTCCCTCGCTTTTCTTCCTGATTTTCACCTGACACCAGACTGGCGGCCGCTGGGAATCATCTTTTGTGAGAGTTTGTAGCACGACTTGTGGTAGTGACCCCTGCAGCAACAAGTCTCTGCTAAGTAAACAAGGATTCTCTGGTTGAGTTTCCTTGTTGCTGCTCTGCGATCTTCTCATCTGCTCGTAGCTCAACACACTGGAGAAGTGGCTCCCTTGTCTTTGCTGCTTTCATGTATCTTGCTTGACTTCTCGCAAAGAGACATACTTTGCATACACCCTGCTAGTACTAGGGGCATCCTTGATGCCCTCCTCCTGGGTCGACGCTTGCTGATTCTATCTTGACACCCTTGCAAGGATAGAATCCAGTGACTTCTTCATTGTAAAGAGACTACGACATTTACGGTGATAATGTATTGTGGGTATTCCTCCTTCTTCAAGGCCCTTGGCTGCTTCCAGGACTGGATCATGCTGCCTGATATCTGCAGCCCTGAGCAATGTTGTTCCAGATCCAAATCCTGTGGTGACACCAGACATCGCTGTCATCATCAGAGCATGGATGATACAGTCATCCGTGCTCATTCTTTCCTCGCTGATGGTTGCATCATGCCGTCAGAAGTCAGCACACACCTGCAAAAAAAATATCACCATTAAACATTACTGAACAAACAAACAAACACATTTACATGGAAACCATTCTACATATGTTTGCTCCTTCCATATAATTATCCCCAAATATCACAAAAATCACCAATATGAAATAAACCCCTAAATATTGGAAACTTGAAATATACATCGGAATAACTCTTGTAGAGAATCAAATTAGCTACAAGAGCTGTTAAATATATTTTTTCAATTTCTCCCATATTTAGGGATTTATTCCAGGTTTATGGGAAAATACCCAAATTAATTTTTTTTAGGGTAAATCCCAAAATATGAGGGAAAATTTTAAAAATACCTAGGAACAACTCTGGTAGAGAATCAATTCCCACATAGGTGTCCAAAGTTTCGCAACGATCGTGTGATTTGATTTAAAGAAATGAGGAAAACCCCGAGCTCACGCTGAAAATCTTTTTTTGTGGGTAGCACCCCCATTGCATCAAAAAATCGACTAAGCTACCATGCGGGAAGGCTATCATATCTTAATGTATTTACAGTCACTCATAAACATTTTAGTACCATTCGTGTTTAGTCCCCCAGTGGTACCGATATCTGGCCTGGCTCAGGACTAATTCATACTATTCGCAGGTACAGTACCAGGCAGGTTTTTTTGACGTACAAATTGGGCACCACGCCAGGATAATTTGAAGCAGCAGTGAATGGTATTGGAACGCAGGGATGCACATAAACCCAACCAAGTCTCTATCACTGAGCCACCCTGATGGCCGGCCCCAAGCTTGTGTCAAAGGAGATAAGACCTAATATCTAGTCTGGAATTGAAACCCGCAGACCACTTGGTTGTGCGTCATATTACTACAGCTGGTTTTTCAGTGGTTTACCTGCTGCACATTATTCAGTATCCTGGATGGTATCAGCACATCACCCTATGTATCATATTGAATCGACTCTGTTATGTGTGTTATATGTGTGTTATCCTCTTCATTTTTTTTTTTTTTTTTTTACATTTGTGCCTATAGCGCCTGTAGGCAGTGGTGACCCAGGGCTCGGATGGTAGGCTCTGGAGGTTCACTTGAGGGCTCTGATGGTTGGTCCTCGCCTGTGGTGGCGCAGGCAGGATTGTTATAGTGACGCCTGTGATTAGAGGCTCATGCCGCCCCGCCCCCCTGTGTCCTCCGATGCATTCGCAATCGAAGGTAGAGTTGATGGGCAGGGCATGTGGGTGTTCTTAGGCCACTCGACGGTGCAGAAAGGTTTTGGGTTTCTTCGGGGATCGAACTCGGGTTACCGAGAACGCCAGTCGGAGGCGCTAACCACTCCACTACCGCCTCCCCAAAACCTCCTCCGTCTTCATGAAACAATGCATTACTTTGCTGAATCATGTTTGCTGAAAATCGACAAATTATTTTATTCACATAACATAAGAACATAAGAAAATATGGAAGCTACAAGAGGCCGTGAAACTTACACGTGGTAGTTCCTGTTAGGAGAACCTCGTTTAACCGGCATTTAAAACAACGGCAGCCTCAAAACAACGGCACTATTTGACCCAGGCTTTTTTTTTTTTTTTTTTTTTTTTTTTTTTTTTTTTTTTTTTTTTTTTTTTTTTCACTGATAAACTCTGGAACTCTCTTCCTGTTTCTATTTTTCCACTTTCCTATGACTTACATCTTTTCAAAAGAAGAGTAACAAGACACCTCCCGAACTAAATTGGCTCACCCCACTTTTTTATTTTATTCTCTGACTGTCTTCTTATAGGGACTGGCAACTAAGCGGCCTTTGTGTTACCCATTTTTTGTTGTGCCCTTGCCAGTTCCTTGTGATGGAAAAAAAAAAAAAAAAAAAAAAAAAAGGATTTTTGGGGATTCCATAAGAGTAACTCTCAAACAACGGCAAAATGAGTTATCCGGCATGCGCTCCCCCCCGCGGGTGCCGGATAAACGAGGTTCTCCTGTATTTAACACTACCTACATCCACCTTTCATCCCACTCATCAAATTGTCTAACCTCCTTTTTAAAAATCCGTATTGACTCCGCACTAACTACCTGATGACTGAGTGTTTCAATAATTTACCACCCTATTTGTGAACCAGTTTCTCCCTACTTCTTTTTTCAAATCTGCGTTTTACCAGTTTGAATCCGTTACTTGTTCTATCCTGATTTCACAAAACAACAGGACATGAAATAGCTCATACACAGTTACTCATTATGTTTACCCATGTAGTGTAGGTATAATGTGGGTGAAGCCCTGGCAAAATTTGGTTTGATAACAGATGGGAAATGAAGTAATCCGTGAGCCAACTGGAGATTCCCATGTCTCTGCCTTCCCCTCCACATGTCCTCTGCAAGACCCCTTGACTACAGTACTGCCTCATCTAAACCCCATACATGGTCCTAATGTGACCCACTGTACTCTTGGTCCAAAATACTGCCTGACCCACAATATTTCCTGACCCACAGTGCTGCCTGACTTACCCACAGTACTGCCTGCCCTGACCCACAGTACTATTGACCCACATCTGCTACCCAAGTACTGCCTGACCCCTATTCCTACCCACAGTACTGCCCTACCCACAGTACTGGCCTGACCCACATACTGCCTGACCCACAATACTGCCTGACCCACAGTAACTGCCTGACCCACAAACTTGCCTGACCCAAAATACTGCCTGACCCACAATACTGCCTGACCCACAGTACCTCCCTGACCCCAGTACTGCCTGACCCACATACTTGCCTGACCCACGTACGGGCCTAAACCCAAAATACTGCCTGACCCCAATATTTCCTGACCACAGTACGGGCCTGACCCCAGTACTGGCTGACCCAATACTGCCTGACCCACATACTGCCTGACCCACAGTACTGCCTGACCCAAAATACTGCCTGACCCACAGTACTGCCTGACCCACAGTACTGCCTGACCCACAGTACTGCCTGACCCACAGTACTGCCTGACCCCAGTACTGCCTGACCCACAGTACTGCCTGACCCACAGTACTGCCTGACCCACAGTACTGCCTGCCCACAGTACGGGCCTGACCCACAGTACTGCCTGACCCACAAAAACTGCCTGCCCCACAATATTTCCTGCCCCCAGTACTGCCTGACCCCAGTACTGCCTGACCCACACTACTGCCTGACCCACAGTACTGCCTGACCCACAGTACTGCCTGACCCACAATACTGCCTGACCCCAAAATGCCTGCCCCCACAGTACTGCCTGACCCACAGTACTGCCTGACCCACAGTACTGCCTGACCCACAGTACTGCCTGACCCACATACTGCCTGACCCCAGTACTGCCTGACCCACATCTGCATTTGACCCACAGAAACTCCCCTGACCCACAGTCTCCCCGACTTGACCCACAGTACTGCCTGACCCCACATATTTCTGACCCACAGTACTGCCTGACCCAAGTACTGCCTGACCCACAATATTCCTGACCCCCCAGTACTGCCTGACCCCAATACTGCCTGCCCCACAATACTGCCTGACCCACAAAACTGCCTGACCCACAATACTGCCTGACCCACATACTGCCTGACCCACATACTGCCTGACCCACATTTACTGCCTGACCCACAGTACTGCCTGACCCACAATATCCCTGACCCACAAAAATGCCTGACCCAAAATATTTCCTGACCACAGTACTCCTGACCCACAGTACTGCCTGACCCACAATACTGCCTGACCCAATACTGCCTGACCACACTACTGCCTGACCCACAGTACTGCCTGACCCACATACTGCCTGACCCACAATACTGCCTGATCCACAATACTGCCTGACCCCCCAGTACTGCCTGACCACAGTACTGCCTGACTTGACCCACAGTACCTGCCTACTGACCCACAGTACTGCCTGACCCACAGTACTGCTGCCCCACACTACTGCTGACCCACAGTACTGCCTGACCCACAGTACTGCCTGACCCACAGTATTTGCCTGACCCACGTACTGCCTGACCAAAAGTACTGCCTGACTTGACCCACAGTACTGCCTGACCCACAGTACTGCCTGACTTGCTCACAGTACTGCCTGACCCACAGTACTGCCTAACCCACAGTACTGCCTGACTTGACCCACAGTACTGCCTGACCCACACTACTGCCTGACCCCACATACTGCCTGACCCACAGTACTTGCCTGACCACAGTTCTGCCTGACTTGACCCACAGTACTTGCCTGACCCACAGTACTCCTGACCCCACTACTGCCTGACCCCAGTACTGCCTGACCCACAGTACGGGCCTGCCCCCGCACAATACTGCCTGACTTGACCCACATACTGCCTACCCACAGTACTGCCTGACTTGACCACGTACTGCCTGACTTGACCCACAGTACTCCCTGACTTGAACCCACAGTACTGCCTGATTTTACCCACAGTACTGCCTGACCCACACTACTGCCTGACCCACACTACTCCTGACCCACATACTGCCTGACCCACAGTACTGCCTGACCCACATTACTGCCTGACCCACAGTACTGCCTGACCCACAATACTGCCTGACCCACATACTGCCTGACCCACAGTAGCCTGACCCACAATACTGCCTAACCCACACTACTGCCTGACTCACACTACTGCCTGACCCACAGTACTGCCTGACCCACACTACTGCCTGACCCACAGTACTGCCTGACCCACAGTACTGCCTGATCCACAGTACGGGCCTGACCCACAGTACTGCCTGCCCACAGTTACTGCCTGACCCACTACTGCCTACCCACAATACTGCCTGACCCACACTACTGCCTGACCCACAGTACTGCCTGACCCACCCCTACTGCCTGCCCACACTACTGCCTGACCCACAGTACTGCCTGACACACAGTACTGCCTGACCCACAGTACTGCCTGACCCCAGTAAAACATATTGAATCAAATGTTGGAGTTTAATGCAAGGGGGAAAGAAAAGATAAGTTCCCTCTGTTAAGATTTTAACATAAGTGGGTAGCTAGTTCTTACACCAAAAAATGGTCGATAAGCTATTACCCCATGATGTAAAAAAAT
>JACEEZ010016574.1:0-16785 GCA_016584305.1 Chionoecetes opilio
CAAATAATTTTATGCTTTGTCTCCTGACGACACTTGACTTCACGGAACGAGAAGCAAAACTATCTACCAATCAGCGCCGCCATAGGCTGCGGGGCGGGGCAACTCCATCTATAAAGCGCTTCATCCGATCAAAGGGCATGTACCTCTAAAACTGAGGAAAAATCCCCACATGCGCTGAAAAAGGGGTTTTAGACCCGAAATCGCGATAAGCAAAATGACAAGCTACGGCGGGGTAATAAAAGTGATTAAAAAAGGAATAAGACATCTTAAGACAAAGAGAAAAATTTTTAAAGAGGTAAAAAAACCGAACATACATTTTTAAAGAGATTGTTCAGAGAAATCTCCTGCCCTATAACCTCTTTCTCTCCCTCTCTCTCTCCCCTCTTTTAAAATTATATAATATATATATATATAATATTATATGTATATAGAAATTTTAAATAAAATTTTATATATTATATATTATATTTTTAATATATTTAAATATATTAAATAAATATAGTATATATATTTTTAAATACTATATATATGTACGGTTAATATTATTATATATATATATTATATTAAAATATATAATATATAATAGGTTTAATATTAAAAATATATATTATATATATATATATTATATTAATATATAATATATATATTTGTTTAATATATATTTATAATATATAATTAATAAAATTTTTGGTTTTTTTGGGGGTTTTTTCACGATATGCAAATAAAAGCTAAAAAAGGACACAAATAGAAAAAGAAAAGAAAAAAAAAATTCATATTCAACTGGGAAGACTCATTTTTAATATTAAGTTTCCACCTTCCTCAACCTCACGTAAAACAAGTTTTTAACCCCCTTAAAAGCCAAAAAGTAAAAACGGGAAAAATGGCAAATGATGGGGAATAGCGAGGCCCCTTTTTTTAACAAAATACTAATGCCAAAGTTAATAAATGCAATTTATCATACTGACAAATTTAAATTCTTCAATTTACTCTTTAACACCAAAAGCAAATTTACAGGATTTTATGGCTAAAATTTGGACCAACCCCTATTTTGACAAACATTTATTTCAAAGAATCCTTTCCCTAGGTTTATCAAAAAATTCCGTAAAAAACCCTAACAACCAGGGACTCCCTAGTTTTTGGGGTAGCCGCCGGGTTTAAAACCGAGAAGTCCCGGGGTTTGATCCCGGGGGAGCCCGGGAAAAAGTTGGGCTGTTTCCTTAAAAAACCCAGCCCCGTCCCCCCCAGTGAATGGGTTCGGGTGTTAGCCGGGGGGTTTTTTAACCTCCCCCGGGGTGCTGGCTTCTGCCAACACTTAAGCATAGAGACAGCTCTCTAGGGGGTAGTCTGAGAGAAAAGCTGTTGGGTTTCATGGGATCCATCTCAGCTGCGTCGATAAAATGCAAATTTTCAAACAAAAACCAAAAAATCAAACTTATAATCAGAAACTGCTTAATTTAAAGTAAAAGTCAATCTAATAGCATTTCAATTGGGATGGGGAGGAGCACTAATATCTAAGTTCAAAATCCTCAGTAACCTCAGATTCATTCTCCCAGCTAGTTGTTTTATTGGATTTGACATTCCCCTTTACAGCTGCAAATATATATGCACTCTAATGATGCTAGTGCACACGGACACTTTCCTGGGTTAGTGCAACCATTGTCTATACAGTATAAATGTGTGATGTCTCTCACCTCAACAGGTGCAGAATCTTTTATGTACATGGTGGGTTGGAGCTCACCATCTTCTTTATTTCGTTCCATCCTTGTCCAACAGGATCCATCAGTCAGGTTTGGCAATGTGACTGGTGCACCAAAGATTGCAACCTGGTATTTGGCTCGAAGCACATTTTGCTGAAACGCATCCTCAGTTGGTGGAAGCATTGCGGCTGGTTTGTCAGTTGTGGTCGCCCAAAGGAAGCATAAATCATCTAGAGCAGTGCTATTCAACCTGGGTGGACGGTAGGGTTGCCCTTATTTTTCGAAAATCAAAGTTTCTATCGGGACGGGCAGTTTTCTGGTTTGAATCCAATCAAAAACAACGTGTGTAAAATATTTCTGAAAAAATTAATATTTTAGAGGTCGCTCAACGAGGTCAGAGTTCGGAAATTTTTGAAAAAAATGTGGTATTTTACAATGTTACATATGTGTATGTAATTGGAAATTAGGACATATTTTGCTCGATTATTACCAAATGCATGCTAAATAACATGCTTGCTTTACATACTTTTGGTTCTAGGTCCCCCTCGTTACGAGTATTGCCCCTCAAGGAGGGGTCTCATGGGTTCCCATCTCCCACTCATTGTCGCCTAAGTCGCAGAGGTCACTGAAGACTTGCGGGCGTCAGGATGGCCACGGCGGTGACTTTCGACAACTTGAAGCAAGTATTGCCTCTGTTCCTCATCTTTCGTGAGGGCCAGGTTGAACTGCTGCATGCATAAGCGCCACACCCCGTTCAGCGAAATCGTTCGTTATTCAGTTGGAAAGACCATATCCCTGAACAACGACTATCCCTTGCATGTACTAAGAAGACCAAAGTTGAACCAGACTGTGAACATGGTGAAGGTATGAAGGTTCATTATGAAAGTAATAAAAACTAAATAAGGTTTTTATCCTTTTGTCATGCTTAATCATCAGGCTGATCTAAAATTGATCCAAGGGGCCTGTATTCCTTTAGTATCCTTTAGGTCTGTATTCCTTTAGTAGTATGGGGACTTGCAAGTTTTTGTTTTTTCGCCAGTGGTCTCTAGTTCAACAAGACTCACCAGGAGCTACTTTTTTTCCGTCGTCGAGTAGCCGAAGACACCCACATGCTGCCCATCAACCTCACCTCCGACTGCAAGTGTGGCAGAGGGCACCAAGGGGAAGCATAAGCCTCAATTAATTACATGTGTCACTCAACAAATCCAGCCTGCGATACCACGGGCGAGGGCCAGCCATCTCAGACTTCTAGAAATAACATATAAGGCCAACCACCTGAGGCCTCAAGGAAGATAAAAGTCTAAAGGCGCTACCGTAAATAACAGTAAAGTCGCCACCTGCAGTGATGTCGCCAGGCGCCATATATTACGAATTATAGCATTACTACTGATTTGTATGTGCCACTGAAGATAATACACATTAGTTTATATCATGACTGTATAATCTACTCTGTTTCAGCGTTGTTTTATGCTTTGTATCTGGGAAGTATATACGGGTCAAATTTCACTAAAGCGTTTTTTTTTCGGGCGACGACGACAGCGGTAGGACACTCAGTAAATAAACATTAGATGTCGACTTTACTGTTGGTAGCCACTTTGTAGATATTTTTGTAATTTGTTCATTTATAGCCATAATATGCCACAGATGAAGACACAATATGACACAGACTCTCCAGATAGCCCCTTCTAACTTTCCTGAAATCATGGATGTAGAAATGTAAGTATTAACGCCACCACACGTCTGTAAACAGAAAAAAAAGTTGTATTGGCGACTTTACTGTTATCTGCGGTACATGTATAAAACATGATAAAAATAATACTAAGAAAATACATATCGGGTGGAGTCAAAAGCGTTTCGTCTCATCAAGTCTCCTCTAACTGACTTTCAAGAGAGAGTTCGCAACTTCGCACGCGTACTTCCAGTCTCTCGAGACGGAAACTGAAAGACTGAAGCGCCTTTGTTCTGTAAAAAAAAAAAAACGTTAGCCGTGGAATGTATCAGTACGAGGCTGCGGAAAATGCGGGGAAGCAATGTTTCCATAATATCTCAAGAACCGTATTAGCTACGATAAAATGTATGGAAGGAAAAAGATCTTTTTCAACGGGTTTCCCCTTTTGGTAAAAAGCAGATTTAAATTCCATGATAAATGACAAAATTAAGTTTGTTTTTAGGACATATTACCAAAAAAATTATTCCAAAAATCAAGGGATTGCATACATGGTAAATCTCTTGCGAAAAGAAATGTCATTTTTTAAAGGGAATACAATTCCTGCAGAAAACCCCTCTCCATCAAGACATAAAAAAATGTTTGAGGATAAAAGATGATGTATGGGCATCAAAACTGCTGGTTATGAAAGGCACAAGGGTGCGCAAAATATAAAAACAAATGGGTTCACCAAAGGAAATCATGTTCACTAATTTATTTAGTTTTATAGGAAAGTTTATTTTAAACAGCGTAAAGATAGGATTGTTTTAATAACCTGCGGCATAAAGGGTTTGACATGGTGTCAACGGTAGACTCTTAATAAGGTTTAAGGCCGGGACCGAGCAATATTTTCCGGATCTTTTTGGGATTTGCTACCAAAAGATGCCTATGGCAAATCGCGTGAGTCACCGGCTTTTTTTTTTGGTACGAGCATCTCCCACCCGGGATCTTTTGACCCGCGCCCAAAAAAACCCTGTCACACACACACCATTTTTATATAATTATATTATATATTAAAATATATATATATAATATATATATATATATATTATAATTATATATTATTATATAATATGAGATAAGCAAAATTGTATTTTTTCTCTTTTTGCCTTTATTTATCCACCTTTGGAAGACAAACCTTCCCTCACACAAGGGTATTATCCTGCATCTGGCACCACAGGCTCCAATGTAAAGGATGCCGGTGTGGGTATAAACGGCGGGTGTAGCGGTCTGTCAGGTTTTGGTTATCCCTATAAGGTTTGTGTTTTCGGTGCCATGTAGCGGGGGGGAGGGCCAAGGAGGTTACGTGATTATTTTCATTTCATGCCGCGCCGCGCGGAGGAGAGCAACAGCTTTGCTCCCGGCTCCCTGCCTCACCCCAGCCCGACCCCACTGCCTGAATTTCCGTGGCGGTTACTTTCGCCGTAGGATACTCTGGGTGGATTTTAAAAACCACTCTCCTTCATCAATTTTTACATTTTTCTCTCATCTTCACTGTCTTTCTTAAGTATAGTCTTTTTGCGTCTTATACCGCATAATGTGAATTATATATAAGCACCTCGATGAAACGAATCTTCTTGTAAATCAAGGAGCGTAGCTTTGCTTTTACTCATCACGGGGAAAGCGAGACCAGCGCTGATCTGGCTAGAGCGGCCTCTCTCAATGCCTGTTTTCTTCGTCCAGGTGCAGCCTGTCCCTCCACAATATCGTTGTAATGCAATCTCACCATGTAGCGACATGATTTGTTCGCCTGTCAGGAAGCAGCCTAGCTGCCATTACCTCAGTCCAAGATGCAGCTCGGCATAATCTCACCATGTAGCGAACCTCATTTTGTTCCCATTATTTAATACATTATTTCTCACCTTCCACTGTCCTTTTTAACGTATATCTTTTGCGTCTCGTTACACAGTAATGTGAATTATATCAGCGCCAACTACACTCGATGATATACAATTACTGTGACGAATCCTATAGTTGTAATAAAAGGTAGCGTAGCTTTGCTGTTTAAAATTTGTCCTTCTTTGTTCCTACCTAGTACAATGTAGCTAATAGGTGGCAGGGCAGGACTAGGTTCTGCTTTTCCGGTTTTTTCCCTTACTGAATGAATTTTAATTTTCGGTGATTGCATTTTGTTTATATATTTGCTCCTCTTATCTGGAAATCTTTGTATTGAAGTCGTTATCGGTATAGCTGGTTTTCATAGTAGCCTACTATTGTCTATAATTAACTTGAGCTATCTAGCATGGAAATTCATTCTCACAGACAAATGCCCCATGTCATATATGGTGAGACAGCTAGTTGGTGGAAGTAAAAAAAATCTGCTTAGCTGACTCCTGTCACTTTAAATTTAGTCTAGACTCCGTATCCGTTCCTATATGCCCTATAGTGAACCTGAACGTTGGTACATTAAGGTTTTTATGCTTGAAATGTAATGTACCATCCCTAATGATGCAGAAACGCCGGATGCTATTTGGCATTTGTTCGACAATTTGCATAATTGGACACAATTAGCATATTCGTATTATCGTTCCTTATTGAAGCCTCCTATATAATGTTTTTCGAAACTGACGCATAGGGAGAGTGATATGTTGAGTGATTAATGTAATCTTAATGAATATATATACGCACACTATCGATGAGAGACGAATCTTCTTGATTATATTGTATTGATGCATGATGGAAGAGGCTCTCCACACGAGAGACATGTCAAGAATTATTAAAGAATGAAGTAAGATGAGAGACAGGAGGGATGTGGAATAAGTACCGAGACTTGATGGAGTAGCTCCGGTGGTAGTGTTGCTGTGTAGGAAATGACAGTCTTGTGGCGTGAAAGTGTAAAAATAATTCTTGAGGGCGCGCATGATATGGATGTACTCCTGTATGCATGCCTTTAATTCTACTTCCTTTTTTTCAGGTATCCAATCCACCGTCCCTTATTTTGTTTCTACATAAATTTTCTACTAGACTGAGCGGTGGACCTGGTCTATAAATAACGGGTCGGCTTTATTTCTCCCCCTTTAAAATATGGGAACGAAATTTAACTCTCTTACACTAGAGGTACTTTGATGCTTACGCCGTCAGTCAGTAAGCATGTAAGTAGACTGTTTTAGTTTTCCAACTTGTCCCCCATATTCCTTCAAAATTCCAAATGAAAAAACAGACATCTGGCATGGGACTTTTTTCCTACATCTTGAATTAATTTTCCAACAGTTTAATTATTAAGAACCTCCTACAAAATAACTTGTATATCTTCTCAGACACTGTACCCCTTTTTTCACACCCTCTCTTACCCTCGAATTAATCTTCCATCGTAAGTGCCATATAGCCTCCGATGTCTGTCACTTTTCCCGTTGTTTTTAGCATTAATTAATCTTCCATCGTAAAGAACCTCTTGTGTGCAATTGTGCATGTGATACTCTAATACCCATCTTGTAGCATCAGGGCCCTGACGTATTCTCTTGGGTCGTGGTGTTATGGGATTTGATCATTTAATTCTTAAATTGATGCCACCTTTGCCACTATCACCACAAGTTCTAGTCCTTTCCAGGCATCTAAGTTCTATTGGTAAACTGTACTTTTGGTTACGTCCCTAACCGTAGATAACACTAAGGTCGCCAGACAGTTTTTTTCTATGTAACAGACGTGTCTGTGGCGTTAATACAACTTACATTTCTACGTCCACTGTATTTCAGGAAAGTTAGGAAGTCTGTCTTTTGTGTCTGCACTGTGTCATAAGAGATATGGCTATAATGATCAATTACAAAAATATCACAGAGGAGCGACCAACAATAAGGTCTGCCATCTAGGGTTTAGTATTTTACTGAGTGTCCTCCCGACGATCAGTCGTCGCGCGAAAAAAAAAAAAGTTGGCAAATTGAAACCGTTATACATGCAGATACAAAGCATAAAACCGCTGAACATGGTAGATTATACAGTCATGATATAAACTACTGTGTATTATCTTCAGTGCGCATAACAAATTAGTAGCGGGGATGCTATAATCGTAATATTTTGCTGCTGGCGAACTATACTGTTATCTACGGTACCATGGGTTCTTTTCTCAACTTTTCCTTGTGTCCCTTCAAATATTCCCGACTTTTTCTTCTCTTACTAGCAGGTTAATTTCTGTCAACTTCTTCCAAGCCATTCATTCTGTTAATACATATCTTGTTGTTAGGTTGTTTCTCTCCATTGTGTCTTTCCAAAGTTGGCAGTTGTCTTTCCTCCTAGTTAGAATATTTCAACTAGACACCATCTTATTGCTAACCTTTGTATTTTTTCTCTTTTTTTTTAACGTTCTTAAGTTTGATGGAAACCACAAAATGTATGTAAACTCCATAGTTTTTAGTACGAGTATTTGGAGAGCTAGCCGCTTGTTATCCTTTGTTCGTCATGATGGCTGCGTGTCCAGTAAAGGTGAGATCCAAAGTCAACTGGTTATGGCAGTTGATCCTTTCCCCCGGTTTCTTCTTGCCTCTCATGATCCTTTGCACTGATACCATCATACCGATCAAATGACATCTCTATTTGTAGTTTACCAAACGATTTTTTCATTATTTGACTCAGTCAGACCATTTCATACGCAACTCCATTGTGCCAGTGCTAATTGTTGATTTTTAAAGAAAATTATGTTGATTAGAATATTAAATTCAAAACATATTTTTGCTTGAGTTTAGAACATGCTATTCCAAATAGCGAATATATTCGTATTTCGTGACATACCTAATCAATATCTAATTAGACAATTATGGACAACTAAAAATTAACACAGTAGCATACTGCATTTTACATCTTGAAACTTAAAACTTATGTCTAGACACACATAGGAATTCTATATGCGGCTTAATAAGAAGAGAATACAATATGCTAATTAGGGTCAATTATGCAAATTGGCTCACAAATGCAAATTAGATCCGGCAGTTTCTGCATCCTAGTGTGTACATTACATTTCAAGCATAAACGCTTACTGTACTCAACATTTTCCAGGTTCACTTATTGGCATATAGGAACGGCTACCGTAGTCTAGACTTAAATTTAAGTGACAAGATCAGCTAGAGCAGCTTTTTTTTCCTTTCACCAACTAGCTGCTCACCATTTATGCATGGTGCATTTTGTGTGAGAATGAATTTCCCATTCTAGATAAGCGCAAGTTAATATAACTAATAGGTAAAGGCTACTATGAAATACCACTATAGCCGAAACGCTTCCAATACAAAGATTTCCTCCGATAAGAGGAAGCAAATATAAACAAATGCACTCACTGCAAATTAAAACTTACATTCAGTAAGGGGAAAAACCGGAAAGCCAGAACTGTCCATGCCCTGCCACCTATAGCTCCATGTACTAGGTTAGAGCAAGGAAGGCCAAATTTTAACAGGCAAAGCTACGCTACCGTTATTTACAACTATAGGATGTCGTACAGTTAATTGAAATCTCATCGAGTGCGCTGATATGTAATTCACATTCTGGTAACGAGACCAAAAGATTATACTTAAAAAGACGTTAAGGTGCAGAAATAATTATCAATAATGAAGAACAAAATGCGGTCGCTACATGGGTGAGATATGCCGAGCTGCCTCTTACTGAGGAATGACATCTAGGCTGCTTCCTGACGGAGAACAAATCATGTCGCTACATGGGAGATGCATTCAGACCGATATTTGTGGAGGACAAGCTGTCCACCTGACGACTAACCACCGTAAAAAAAAGTGTAAAGTGTACAGGCAGTTGATAGAGGCCGCTGCCTCAGCTATGGTCTCTGCTTCCCCCGTGATTGGTAACCAAGCAAGTTCTACGCTTCCTTGATTTACAAGAAGATTCGTCTCTCATCGAGTGTGCTTATATATATTCACATTACTGGGTAATAAGACGCAAGATATACTTAATAAAGACAGTGAAATGAAAAAAATGTATAAATGATGAACGATGATTGGTTAAAAATCCACCCAGGTAATCCTACCTACGGCTAAATTAATCCGCCACGGAAATCTCCGGCCGTGGGGTCGGCTTGGGTGAAGGCAGATCCGTAGCAGCCTGTTTCTCCTCCCGCGGCGGGATGAAAGGCAAAGTAATCATCGTACCTTGCGCGCTACACGACATCCGAAAACACACCTTCTTGATAACCAAACCTCCAGACCGGCTACACCTGCCCTCTGATCTCCTAGACCAGCAGATCAGGTGCTAGGAGCCCACCTGAACTACAGTAGGGGCGGTACGTTCAGTACGGTCCTACGTATGTGTTTAGTTCCTTCACACACTTCTCGCCATCCCACATCTATAACCAATACCCATAACATATATTTATTTATTTAATCTCTATACTTGATTGGTGTTATCCATATGTTATTTTTTTAAATTTTTTATTATTACACTATTCGTAAATCTTTATGTCCAACTCCATGTCAATGCTAGTCCATGTTGGCAATACACGGATGGGACCGTTGGAAGGTGTCCCACTTTTAGCTCAGAAAAAAAATGGTCACGTTAATCATGCCTCACTAACATAGCACTTCAAATTGTGAAAACGGAAACGCCGACGTGTACGAGATTTTACACTTTTGATATTTTATTTTTTTGGTCACAGGACTGCCTGCAGTGCCTGAGATCCTGAACTGTTTCACCTGTTTTTTCACGACATGCAAATGACATTCACAAAAAGCTTCCATTAGGTTATTTCAGTTGACGTGGGAGATGATATGGTGGGAAGAAAGACTGCAGAAAAATAGAAAAAATTGTTCGGAAAGTTCAGAGATTAATCCTTTCGGTGGTGAAGAGTGTCGGCAGTGATTATGTTTTTCTATTTGATAGTTGTAATATATGATATTTCATTTTTTTTGTCATGACTGCTTTAATTTCGTTCTCATCATCACTGGATGATACCCTACAGTACTCAACACCAACTCCTAGAATAATCTTAATTACCTTCCATAGTCCATATCGACATCAGATAAACTCGTATTGGTCTAATGCAATATGCAAGGGGTGGGGGGGGGGGGTCTTGGCACTGTAAGTGAAAGTAAGCCCCAGTCCAACACCAACTTCCCAGCTGTATGGGCTTGTTTCGCTCATCTAAGTGACCCACCCGCATAGTCCTGGGCCACCCAATCATAAATACCTAGCTACGCCACTGCGCAGGTAGGGTTTTTTATAGTGACCGCCTGTGATTAGAGGCTCTCAGAAATATCATAAGAGAGATTAGATTTTCTTAGTTAAGAAACGTAAGAAAATGCCTACACCTACAAGCATACAGCTACAAGAGGGTCGTGAGACCTACACGAGTAGTTCCTGTGGCCCACGGACGTCCCACGGACCACTGCACATCAAAGGCACATAAATACCTATGAAAACGCTTTGTCCGACGACACTGAGGACAAAACTATATAGAACATTGTGTGACTTATTCACTGCCTCGAACGTAAGTTATGCCCGTATAAGTCCTGGAATTATTCTATGAAAACTTAACCAATTCAAACGACAAATACTGAAACTCATCATTATGTATTGTTGCTTGAACATATTAATATCGATAAACAAAATAATAAGCATGTTAGCATTTCAATATGTTGTTTGCAATTGTAATAGTTTGACATGACTCCTGTGAAACATTCTTTTGCAGAGTAGCATTGACAATCCCCATATGATTAAATAGTAAATGTCTCATTAAGTACTGCAGCTGTCTATTTAACACTAATTGTGTGTTATAGGTAGCGTGGTCCCAGTATAGATTGTTAAGGGACATAGTCCTAGGTTACTTTGGATCCTGTAGTTACGCATTATGGGCAGCTGCTTCCTATGACAGAATGCTGCTAGGGCAGTGTAGTTAAGGAAAGCACGTAGCAGTGTATAGGCTCAAACTTTGCAATCAGTGAATCACAATGACGAAATAGGCTGTTATTCCTCAGGTGCCTTGGCCTTACACGCTTCCCATTCCCACAACTTAAGCTTGTAGTGAATGTGATATTATTTATTTCTCCCCCTCGAAATATGTACTAGGCATGCTAAGAGACAGATACCAGGTTGACCAAATGGTGTTCAGTAACTGGTTGGGGAATAAATAAAGGTGTTGTGAAGCCAGATGGTCGCCGCGCTAGGCTGCGGGCTGTCACTCCTCGACAATACCGGATCGGGTCCTCGTCTCTAGTTAATAACTGTGGTGTGTTTCTATTCACTTATTATGTAATAAGACGCGAATGTATACTTATAAGCAAGTGAGATGAGAAAAAAAATGTACACACAATGGAAAGCTGAAGAGTTAAATCTACCGCGAGTATCTACGGCCGAATACGACATAATAAAATACGAATGTAACGAGAGGTCGTTAGCCTACACGTGTTAGTTCCTGTTACTTAACACCATGGAGCTTATAATGAGAGGCCATGAGTCACTTCAGTGAAGTGCGTTACGCACGTAAGCCGTTAGCCGGTTAAGCTCCGACCCTTTGCTCAAAGACATACAGACAGTCGGACGAGTGACCCAAAAATGGCCTTCCGGACGATACGTGCTCCACTCACACATACAACCTACAATTTTACCATCATGGAGGCTGCCTCTGCATATGACTGCATCCAGAGACCATGAATGATGCTTAACATTTCATCGGTACGTACAGAGATTTCGTGGCGGAACATTGCTTAAGGACTAGAAAAATCTTAGCTAATTCAAGAGCGTTTTTAAGAGAATGCAGATGCTTGTTCTAGGAGTAATTCAAGGAATTCAACCTGTATTCCTCTTTCATGACTTTTAACACATAAACTAGTCATATGAACTGTAATGTAGGATTCTTGATGTGTCACCAGTAACTATTATGAACCATTTTTAGTTTACAAAAACATGAGAAAAAAGCCTAAAACCTTGTGACTTTTTCAGCACGCTTCTGGGTCGCCGTGAACGATTTTTGTACTAATTTGGCTGCCGGTACCTCGTTTGTTTTTGCATTATTAGTGTTAGTCAGTTAATGTAGATGGGTACTGTGTGTTGCCTGTAGTGACGAGCATATTGTGTGACTATAATTAGTAATTAAATTTTACAGGTTTCTTACCGTGGGCTTCACCTGGAAGATACGGGCAGGAATCCGCTGCCACTTAGGCCGTGTCACACGAGCAATATTTTCCGGCATCTTTTGTTTTTTATGCTACCAAAACATGCCCGTACTGTGGCAAAGGTGCCGGTGTTGTCCACACGGCGTTTCGGCTACGAGCATCTTCCTACCAGAGTAGCTAAGATCTTATTCTTCTATCGTTAGCTACTCTGCTTCTTACTGGCATCTATAAAATGTCCTCCCTCTTCACATTTCCTTCATAACCATAAATAACCTTGCTTTGAAATTCCTATCAAGTAACAATAACACGCATATCTATTAGCCCCGTTTCTATAGTAAAAACACGAGCACCCTATTAAATGCCTATTAAATTTCATTTTTATCAACATTTTCCGTCGTAATTTTCCTCATCAACAACTCAAAACTTAACTATATATCTAAATCAACGTAAAAAATCGGCTAAGGCGCTTGCCAAAACCTTGTGCACCAGCGTGTCATAAAGAGTGATAGTAATTGGCCGAAAACCCCTGCGCTTTTGGGTTTATGTTTTGTTGGGTTGTCTTCCACCCCAGTTCATGGGTGGGGCCCCAGCCAGAGAGAGGCCCCCGGACACCATAAAGGCCGTTCCCATCAGCCGCTTGTACGGCCGTCTAAAAAACACCGTTCAACAATGACGTAACATATCACCCTGAGTGGGTGTGATGGGAATGGGCACCGCTTCCACCCCCGCTCGAGCGGGCCCCCCCGAGCGGGAGAGATGACTCAATTAACTTTGGCGGCGATACGGCCGTTAAATATTCGAGATATGATTTTAATTACTATCAAATCACACCTTATCTTGTAACAATGCTAATTCCCCAAATTGTAAATTTTTTTGTATGATATGTGAAATGAGAGGTATTCAAGTGAAATGAGAGGGGGGCGCTATCGCCCCAATTTCGCCGGAAAATATGTTTAAACAAACCCACCACAGAAAGCAGTGAGATGCAGTCGCAACACCTTTTTATTTGTCTTCAGTCCAGCAGCAGCTACAGCATCCGGTCACTTCAGTTAGAGGTATGGTAAGACTTTGTACCATCATTGAAATCTTTTATTAATATGTATCCTTTTTCCTCCTGGGAAAGGAGGAAAATTTTTGCCCATTCCAGGCAAGATAAACAGTGCACCCTATTCATTGATTGTTAAAATGAGTTCAACCGATACTCCGTTCTGACAATATTTCCCTTGATTAATGGGCCACCTGCTAGTTAAAAACCTAACCAGGCATGATATTTTTTTAGAAACTAGTGGCGAAAAAAATGGGAGAGCCACTCTTGGAGGCACAGGTTCCTGTGGGTAGGAATCGGGGGCCACATTATATGTGGAGGGCGCACCATAGTTTTCATATATATATATAATTATATATATATATAATATATCTATATATATATATTAGATAATTTTATATATTTATAAATATTATATATATATATATATGATGCATTGGTAATAATGGACGAGGACTTCGCGGTCGTTTTCAGAGACACCGACTTTTTTTTCCTGGCCGATAATAGGTGCTTTTTCTAATGGAGATATTTTTATTTTGCGCCAACCCATGATTTAAAAAAAAAAAAAAAAAAAAAAAAAAATTAAACCGAATGTTATGGTACCGTTTCCTTTAAGAAAAAACACTGCATTCCACAGAAAAAGCACTAAAAACTTGACCTTGAAAATAGTCAGGGTTTTTTAAGTTTTAATGAAACATAACCTAACCTTTTTATAGGTTTTAATGAAACCTAACCTAATCTTAACCACAAAGTATACCTAATTTAACCTTATAGGTTTCATTAAAACCAAAAAAGACCCTGACAAATTTTTCCCGGCAATTTTTAGTGTTTTTCTGATGGAGATAGTGTTTTTAATGGAAACGGTACCATAAAAAATAGTATTTTTTGTTATTTTTTTTGCTATGGGTTGGCGCAAAATAAAAACTATATCCTTTAGAACAAACACCTTTTTTTGTTCATTCTTTTGTGTTTGAACATATATTACATTTGTCACTACATTTTCCCTAATGTACACTATTGCCAGAATGTGGACCGAGGAGCAGGATGAGAAGCTGATAAGCACCGTGGGCCAGAAAACCGGGGCTGTACGATGCTGCCTCAGAGAGCTATAAGGACGGGCACTTAAAAGAAAAAATTTGGACGTTATAGCAATTCAGGGTGAACATGAATGGTACGTCGAACAGTTCTCAAAATCATGAAATTTAACATAAAGGTGGGTTTTTCCAATATATGTATGCCCACTCAAGCAATTTCTGCCTCTTAAAGTGAAAAATGCCCTACTTAGGCTGTGCCATCAAAATATTAAAATTCCATCAACATCTGATATTTTGGTCTTTTTTACAGCGGAGGACTGTAAAAGGAGGTGGGGCCTACCTCAGAGACAGGTATGTCAGGATGAGGAGGGTCACCACCAAGGCTCTTCCGAGTGGTTTGGGGCTGATGCTGGTGCCACTGTCAAGTGGTATCTTTTCCCCAAATTTTGGACGCCCCGCTATGCAACGCAACAGGACAACATCGCTGTAAGTATTTGTAATCATTTATGGGCATATTCCGTTTATTCTTTTCAGATACCTGATGATGGAATGAAAATGCACTCTTGACATTTTAAAACACAAATCTGAAGATAATTTGGGTTTGGTTACTAACCTATAAGGTTAGGTTAGGGTTCATTAAAAACCATAAGGGCACTCCCAATTTTTCCCGGGCCCAAATTTTTGTGCTATTTATGGAGATTAAGTGATTTTAATGGAAATGGTATCATAAAATTCGGTGATGTTTTATGGGTTTGTGCAAAATAACATATGTCCATTAGAAAAAGCACCTATTGTAGGCCAGGGAAAAATTGTCGGTTTCTCTGAAAACGAACGCGAAGTCCTGTCTATTATTTCCATACTTAGCGGTAAGGTTAGGTTTGGTTTCATTTAAAACTATAAGGTTTGGTTAGGTATTTTCTATTCAATTACTTCCCTGTTATCTGAGACCCTGACAAATTTTTCCCGGCCAAGTTTTAGTGCTATTTCTGATGGAGATACAGTGGTTTTACTGGACACCGTCACCATAGAATTCGGTGATGAATTTATTTTATTTTATTTTTAAATATGGGTTTCCAGAAAATAAAACTATCTCCATTAGAAAAAGCACCTATTGTAGGCCAGGGAAAAACTGTCGGTGTCTCTGAAAACGACCGCAAAATCCTCGTCCATATTACAGAATTTTTTTTCATAGGCAGTTTTATTTTTGGTCGCATTCCGTGATCTTTCTGTATTTTTTTTTAGCGGGGGAAGTAGCCCTTCCCGGAACCCTCCATAGGGGTCCTCAGGGGCCGTCCACGAGGGAACTCTTCTGCGGATCAAAAAAACATAGAGATGTAAGTACAGCACAATAATTTCAACCCGGAAAAAGGGGAAGCTATAGGGAGAGGGAAGAACAGCTGTTTTGGCGGATTCGAACCAGGACACGCATCTTCGTAGCCAGGCGTGCTAGCCACTAAACCACAGAGGCGACCGTGCTATATTACTAGTGCTGAAATTTAAATGTACTTCTGTTGTGTTAGATATCTTGTATCTGTCAATACTTAGATACAAGCTCTCCTCCTCAAGCACCTCCTCTTTTGAATATATTATGTTTGTGTTATTAAATTTCTATATATTTAAATTTATTTTCAGACACGTCATCGAAGCAGACACGGGCCTGGCACAGGTTTCCTCGCCGGCAGAAGCTGGTGAAGCCTTTGCCATGCCAGCGTTGGTGGGGCCCCCACGTCTGCAAAGAAGAGAAAAACAAGGGAGGATTCAAGTGATGACTCTTCTTGGCAGCTACGGTTTTTAGAAGCGTTTGAGAAAGGGTCAGCTGCAAGGGCAGCACGGCAGGCTGACGGGTCTTGAGGGTTTCGGAATTTACTGATTGACCAAATCATGCAACTCAAAGACGAAAAACCTTCGGTATCTGCAGTGCTAAATCAAATGGAACATCTGGATGCCTTCATGAAAAAACATCGTGACTAATTGTAAATTCTCCTAATAGCCGGCGCTAAGGACCAGATTTCAAGAGGATGGGGACATGCCGGATAAAAGCACCAAATTTTGTTCAGGATTCTACAGGGTCCTAGCTATGATTTTGAGAGGGGAGACAAACGATCCAATTACTCAGAAGCCTCTATGAACATTTTTGTGATAACGGCTAATTTTCACTTAGAAAAATCTTGATGAAATCAAGATTCGCCTTTAATGGCAAAAGAAAATTCCGTAACACGCTCCTGTGAAGAGAGCCCGTGACTTGCAGCCTCCTGTGCCCAAAGGG
>JACEEZ010016575.1:12500-17500 GCA_016584305.1 Chionoecetes opilio
ATAAGAACATAAGAAAATAAGGAAGCTACAAGATCATAAGAACACAAGAAAATAAGGAAGCTACAAGATCATAAGAACATAAGAAAATAAGGAAGCTACAAGATCATAAGAACAAGAACATAAGAAAATAAGGAAGCTACAAGATCATAAGAACAAGAACATAAGAAAATAAGGAAGCTACAAGATCATAAGAACACAAGAAAATAAGGAAGCTACAAGATAATAAGAACATAAGAACATAAGAAAATAAGGAAGCTACAAGATCATAAGAACACAAGAAAATAAGGAAGCTACAAGATAATAAGAACATAAGAAAATAAGGAAGCTACAAGATCATAAGAACACAAGAAAATAAGGAAGCTACAAGATCATAAGAACATAAGAAAATAAAGAAGCTACAAGATCTTAAAAACATGAACATAAGAAAATAAGGAAGCTACAAGATCATAAGAACATAAGAACATAAGAAAATAAGGAAGCTACAAGATCATAAGAACATAAGAACATAAGAAAATAAGGAAGCTACAAGATCATAAGAACATAAGAACATAAGAAAATAAGGAAGCTACAAGAACATAAGAACATAAGAAAATAAGGAAGCTACAAGATCATAAGAACATAAGAACATAAGAAAATAAGGACGCTATAAGAACATAAGAACATAAGAAAATAAGGAAGCTACAAGATCATAAGAACAAGAACATAAGGAAATAAGGAAGCTACATGATCATAAGAAAATAAGGGAATAAGGAAGCTACAAGATCATAAGAACATAAGAAAATAAGGAAGCTACAAGATCATAAGAACATAAGAACATAAGAAAATAAGGAAGCTACAAGATAAAAAGAACATAAGAAAATAAGGAAGCTACAAGATCATAAGAACATAAGAACATAAGAAAATAAGGAAGCTACAAGATAAAAAGAACATAAGAAAATAAGGAAGCTACAAGATCATAAGAACATAAGAACATAAGAAAATAAGGAAGCTACAAGATAAAAAGAACATAAGAAAATAAGGAAGCTACAAGATCATAAGAACATAAGAAAATAAGGAAGCTACAAGATCACAAGAACATAAGAAAATAAGGAAGCTAAAAGATAAAAAGAACATAAGAAAATAAGGAAGCTACAAGATCATAAGAACATAAGAAAATAAGGAAGCTACAAGATCACAAGAACATAAAAACATAAGAAAATAAGGAAGCTACAAGATCATAAGAACATAAGAACATAAGAAAATAAGGAAGCTACAAGAGGCCCTGACACCTACACGTGGTAGTCCCTGTGAATATAAAAATTATAAATAGTACAAATATTACAATAGCAAACAAAGGTGACGGTAGTGAGAAGGGCGAAGAGGAAGATAAAATACTCAATAAAGAAAGGATAATGAGCTAGAAACATAGATTAGGATATGGAAGATATATACATGTTAAGGAATAGGTGTAAGAAAACTGATGTGTGTAAATATTGGCCTATTAAACTTACTGAAATATGTACTACATTAAAGAAAGCATATTAAATAAATCCAAATACAATAAGAAAAAGTAAGAGTGACACGAAAAAGATGATGAATATTTTTATACTTTCGTAAAAAATAAATAAATACAGATATACAATTGAATAACAGAATAGTGACAAAAGGAAGGAAGGAGCAACCAAAGTAAATAACAAATCTAAAACAAAAACTAGATCTAAGCAATGCAAATAGAGAAGTAATAATCAAGAGCATGAAACAAAAAGTGTACAAAATACAGAGAAATAAAATAATAAAAGACAAAATAACTAGGTAACACAAATAAGATAAAAATTAAAATAAAGAGACAGAAAAAAAAGAAAAAAATAAAGACAAAAAAAATTAAAACGGACAGAAAAAAAAATGAAAATAAAGACAAAGAAAAAAAATGAAAATAAAGAGAAAAAAAATGAAAATAAAGAGAAAAAAATGAAAATAAAGACAGAAAAAAATGAAAATAGAGAAAAAAAATGAAAATAAAGACAAAAAAAAATGAAAATAAAGACCAAAAAAATGAAACTAGAAAAAACTAGAAACTAGAAAAAATGAAAACAAAGAAAAAATGAAAATAAAGACAAAAAAATGAAAATAAAGCCAGAAAAAAAATGAAAATAAAGCCAGAAAAAAATGAAAATAAGGACAGAAAAAAAATTAAAATAAAGACAAAAAAAAATGAAAATAAAGACGAAGAAAAAAAAAAGGAAAATAAAGAGACAAAGGAACGAGATGAAAAAAATATTAGATAAAAGTCAAACAGAAAGAGTTAAAAAAGGGACGTGATCAAAAGATAAAATAGACCACAAAGAAAGAACACGACAAAAATGACAACAACATAAATGAGATAGAAGGAGAAATAAAATAGAAGAATATAATAGCTAGTATATAAAAGAAAAATAGAAAGAGAAAAAGAATCGACATAAAAAAATTACAAAGAGACGCCAAAAAGGTCATCCTAAAAATAGCAAAACCTTAACACACGCGATCAATTATAAGACAATTCACGGCACTTTTATCCCATTTTCTTTTAAGTTATAGAAAACGGCTGAGTCCCCCCTGAGGCCCTGACCCGCCTGTTCCCGTTCTCTATGCGAGTATGTGGTTTACGAGTGAAGACGCTTGGCTGTAGCTCCGAAACTAGCCATAGGATTGTCTCGAAAATACCCTCATTGTGATTCCCAGACAAAGTTACCCTTATCATATCCTAGATAACCTACCCTACCCTGACCATAACCTAACCTGACGTGTTCAAGAGTAAACGCCACATACTCTTCCAGAAAACAGGAACATGCGTCCCGCCCTTTCGCTTCCCATCCTCGCCTCGCCCTATACTACACCGGAAGAGTCATGGAGGTATAATGGCTTGTTATTATTAGTATACCTTACTACCTCCATGGGAAGAGTGGTGTGTATGTCTCCCTAACGACACTCACGACGCCCATCATCATCGACGCGACAGACAAACGCGCCAAAATGCGACCCTTGAGCCATAACGCGCCAAAATGCGACGCCACGATTATTATGTCGACATTCTTCCCAAGGTTGTCGGATAAGCTGGCTGGTTGGCTCTCTCTCTAAGCTGGTTCTCTCTCTCTCTTTCTCTCTCTCTTCTCTCTCTCTCTCTCTCTCCTCTCTCTCTCTCTCTCTCTCTCTCTCTCTCTCTCTCTCTCTCCCCCCCCGCCACCATTACTAACTACTACTTGCACAAGGCCATCATTTAGTAAAGTTAACACACACACACGCACACACGCAAACCTAATCATCCAACTAACCTAAAAAAAGACACAAAAACACAGAGCTACAAAGAAACAAGCTCTCATAACTACTCAATTATAGCGTCACAAATTGAAAGGGAAGAAAACATCGACCTATGAATAACAAAGCGTCCATTCTTGAAAAACTATACTCTTTAAAACCTACATTCTTGAAAAAAAAGGAAAAAACCGCATAGAAAGAAACAAGCTCTCATAACTACACAATTCTAGCGTCACAAATCGAAAGAGAAGAAAACATCGACTTATGACTAACCATAGACCACTGAGATATAGTGGTCTATGGATAATCGTCTATTAATTATTCAAGCACCTCACGGTTCCTACGACGACCTCAAGGGGACCAGGTCGTCGCTACCACCACCACCACCACCACGACCACATCCCCGACGACGACGACGAGGAGTCAGATGGTCGTTATAGCCCCTTGAGGCCCAGAACGTAATTTCCGTTGTAATTCGGGTACCATTAGACGATATTAATGCATATAAGCAGCATTTTATAGATATCACCTGTTTAGTAATCTTGTCCACTAGCTTATTTGATATATTAAGTTACTTTTCGTAATTGTATGGCTAACACAGTAAGTAAAGGTAAAGATGAGAGCATACACTAAGCTGCGCGTGGCATGCGGTGCTCATCTCCGTGGCATTAGCCCTTAAGCCTGTGGTGGGTGAGGACCCGTTACCCTGGGACACAGGGCTAGTGTGACTCCCGGGTTACCACAGTTACCTTCCCCAGGTTACCCCAGGTACCCATTTATCAACCCCGAAAGGAAGTACGAACAGCTGGGTAGGCTGGTCACCGACTTGCCCTGGCCCGGGATCGAACCAGGGCCCGCAGATTCGTAGCCAGGCACGCTAGCCACTGCACCACGGAGGCGACACAGTGACACAGACGATTTTATATATCATCAAAGGAAAGATCTGGGCGTGAAGGGGTTAACGTCTCACGGTACTAACAAAGTTGGTGGAAGAAAGAAAGTGCCTCTCTGGAATATAAGATTATGTATATATACGGCAGACGGCGACTTGGCAAGCACCACACACTGCGGGAAGTCACACAGGCGCCTCAAGCAGGATGTTCGAGACGGAGAAGGAATTAGGCGTGATCACGAGGCTGACGAAGGGATCTAAGGCGACGTCTGAATGCTGGCGAGACCTCCGGAAAGTGTGGGTTTATTTTGCATGTCCTTGGTTAATGGTTTATTAGGTTAGGTTAGGTTAGGTTGACGTAGGTTTTGGTTAGGTTAGGTTGACGTAGGTTTTGGTTAGGTTAGGTTGACGTAGGTATTAGTTAGGTTGACGTAGGTATTAGTTAGGTTGACGTAGGTTTTGGCTAGGTTGACGTAGGTTTTGGATAGGTTGACGTAGGTTTTGGTTAGGTTGACGTAGGTTTTGGTTAGGTTGACGTAGGGTTTCGCTAGGTTGACGTAGGTTTTGGTTAGGTTGACGTAGGTTTTGGTTAGGTTGACGTAGGTTTTGGTTAGGTTGACGTAGGTTTTGGATAGGTTGACGTAGGTTTTGGTTAGGTTGACGTAGGTTTTAGATAGGTTGACGTAGGTTTTGGTTAGGTTGACGTAGGTTTTGGTTAGGTTGACGTAGGTTTTGGATAGGTTGACGTAGGTTTTGGTTAGGTTGACGTAGGTTTTGGATAGGTTGACGTAGGTTTTGGTTAGGTTGACGTAGGTTTTGGATAGGTTGACGTAGGTTT
>JACEEZ010016575.1:32500-35000 GCA_016584305.1 Chionoecetes opilio
ACGAAAAGGGGAAAAAAGAGGGAAAGAATCAAGAGAGGGGGAAAAAGAAAGAGGTAGAATCAAGAGTGAGGGAAAAATAAGAGGTCAATTTCAGGGTGAGGGGAAAATAGAGGAAAATTCTAGGGTGAGCGGAACAATAAAGGGGTAAATCCAAGAGTGAGGGAAAAAAGAAAGGTAGAATCAGGAGGGGAAAATAGGTAAATTAAAGAGGGGGGGGAAACTAAGAGGTAAATCCAAAGGTGAGGAGAAAAATAAGAGGTAGTCAAAAGTGAGGGGAAAAAAGAAAGAGGTAGGGTAGAATCAAGGGTGAGGAAAAAAATAAGAGGTAAATCCAAAAGTGAGGGGAAAATAAAGAGGTAAATTCAAGGGTGAGGGGAACATTCAAGAAGTAGAATGAAGAGTGAGTGGAAAAATAAAAGAGGAAAATTCAAGGGGACAAACAAGAGGTAATAAACAATTAAAAAAAAAATGAAAATAGGTCAAAGGAATGAGAATAAAAGATTAAGAGGCGTCAGAATTTTTTTTTTATCAAGAGTTAGGCAAAAGAAAATTAAGAAAAATGGAGTCAAATGGAAAACCAGAAGGAAAAGGAGAGAGAGAGAGAGAGAGAGAGAGAGAGAGAGAGAGAGAGAGAAAAGAGAGAGAGAGAGAGAGAGAGAGAGAGAGAGAGAGAGAGAAGAGAAAGTAATAGTATAGGGTTTAAAAAAACTGAACGAGAATAAAGAAGATAATGACGAAGAGGGGGGGAGGAGGAGAGGAAAGGGGGAGGAAGGGGGAGAGGAGAGGAAGAGGAAGAGGAATAGGAGGAGGGGGAGGAGGAGGGGAATAAAAGGAAGAAAAAGATACAAAGATTGATGAAAAGGGGAAGAGGAGAGGATAAAGAGAGGAGGTGTGATGAGATTACTTAAGCAATGAAAGGTGGGGGGGACGGAGGGAGGGAAGAGGAAAGGAAAGGGAGGAAGGAAGGGAAGGAAGGAGGAGGAAGGGAGGGAGGAAAGGGGGGTGTGGAAGGAGGGAGGAAGGAGGAGGGAGGGAAGGGAGGAGGAGGGAAGGAAGGGGGAAGGGAGGAAGGAGGAGGGAAGGAGGAAGGAGGAGGGGAAGGAGGAGGAGGAGGGAAGGAGGAAGGAAGATGATAGAGGAGGGGAAGGGACAAAAAGAGAATAGAGACGAAGGGTGGGGGGGAAAAGGAGGAAAAGAGAAGAAATTGAAGGGAGGGAGGGAGAGGAGGAGAGAAGAGGGAGAGAGAGAGGATGAGGAGAGGGGGAGAGAGGAGGAAGGAGGAAGGAGGAGAGGAGGAGAGAGGAGGGAGAGGGAGAGAGAGGAGAGGAGGGAGGGAGGCATGGTGGAGGTTGAGGAAGGAAAGACTGTGGAAAGGCTGGAGGGAGGAAACTGATGGGAGGGAGGGGGAAGAGGAGAGAGGGAAGAGGAAGGGAGGGGGGAGGGAAGGGAGGGAGGGGGGGGGAGGAGGGAGGGAGGGAAGGGAGGGAGGGAGGGAGGGAGGGAAGGGAGGGAGTTAGAGGAAAGGAACATTATAACAAAGGTCGGAAATGCGTAACAAATCGAGAAAAACAACAAACAAAGAAGGGAAGAAAAATATCACAATAACAAAAACTAATAACAATAAAATAAATACATATAATAATAACATATACATAAATACTAATAATAAATAATAAATACATAAATACAATAAAGTCAATATTTAACGTAGACATAACAGACAAAGAGTGATAAAGAAGAACAAGAAAGAAAATACTGAATAATCGAGACAAAAAAGACCAGACATCAGACGTAGTATCAAAATGGAAAATAAAAAAAAACAATAAGAACTGCAAATAAGATAATACGAAGTAAGATAAAGATAGGGAAGTAAAGAAAGAGGAACTGGAGATAATAACAAACAAATAGAATGAGGAGGAAGAGAGGATGGAGAAAGATAATAAGAACATAGGATAGGACTGAAAATGAGCAACAACAAAAAATAAATTAGCAAAAATATGGATTGAAAAATTAAAACTGCAAGGAAGGAGAAGGAAAGAGGAACAAAAAGAAGCTGCGCAACTTTTTTTATTTTGTTTTCTATTTTTTTCAGGAATATACATCAAACGAGAGAGAGAGAGAGAGAGAGAGAGAGAGAGAGAGAGAGAGAGAGAGAAGAGAGAGAGAGAGAGAGAGAGAGAGATTGATTTACGCCTTTTAGAAGAATAGCAAGGGATGAAAGGAAGGAAAGGTAAAAAAAAAACCTAACAAAATAAATGGAGGAGAGAAAGGAAGGGAGGCGGGAAGGGTGATGGGAGGAAGAGGATGAGAGGAAGAGGAAGAAGAAGAGGAAGAGGAAGAGAGGAAGAGAGGAGGAAACTATAACTATCTTCACTATTCACGTTCGCGTTCACTATTTTTTTTTTTATAGTGAACGCGAAACCCAACCTCCTCCTCCTTCAGAAACACACTCAAAACGACACTAATACTATTAAAAACTATTAAAAAAACCGTCCAAATG
>JACEEZ010016575.1:47500-70000 GCA_016584305.1 Chionoecetes opilio
AGGGGGGGGAAGAGAAGGGGGATGAAGGAAAGGGGGGCGAAGGGAAGGGGGCGAAGGAGGGGAGGCGAAGGAGAGGAGAGAGGAGGGAGCGAGGAGGGAAGAGGGAAGGGAGAGGTGGACGAGCAAGATAGTGGAACGGTGCTAGTAGAGAAAGGGAGAAAAATGAGGGTCACATATAGGTGGAAGAGGAATGCAAAGGAAGAAGCAAACAGCAACAACAAACCCTTTATTATTCTTTTTACGTTGGAGCCTATAGCGCCTGTAGGCTATTGTTTTTTTCTTTTTTATTGTGTTTTATATTTGACCGTAACGAGGGGTGATTGTGGTAAAAGTTGCAGGTAAAAAGTGGAAGGTTGTGGTGGGAATTCTCCTTGGGGAAAATATATGACGAGAAAAGACACGAAATACAAAAAATATATATACTTTTACAAACAAGACACAAGAGGAAAAGATTGAGCTACATAAAAACGTGTAATCTACTTTTATAGCCTAATACCACTGACATCTGGTACGGAGCAAATTGTTGGTAAATTGAAACGAGTGAGAAGAATGAGAGTTGAGGATAATTTACGAGGTCTTTATCGAGTCAGGTTTTTCTTAAAGATTTGAACAGTAATAATTTGTACAATATGCGTGGGAAGATTTTTTGAAATGTTTACAGGTGGGTTTTTTGTCTTTAGAGGAGGAGGAGGAGGAGGAGGAGGAGGAGGAGGAGGAGAGGAGGAGGAGGAGGAGGAGGAGGAAGGAAAGAGGAGGAAGGAAAGTGAAGGAAGAAGGAAGGAAAGAGAAGGAAGAAGGAAGGAAAGAGAAGGAAGAAGGAAGGAAAGAGAAGGAAGAAGGAAGGAAAGAGAAGGAAGAAGGAAGGAGGAATGAAGCAAAAAGGAAGGAGGAAGAAGTAAAAAGGAAGGAGGAGGAAGAAGTAAGAAAGAAATAGGAGGAAGTTCTAAGGAAGGAGGAGGAGGAGACGGGAAGGCTGGACGGAGTGATAAAAAATTGCGGGACGGAGGATGACGGGCAGGGGAACAGATGATGACAAGCGGATGACGGGCGAGTGACGGAAAAAAGACTAAATTCCATCGCGCTACCCGCCACCAGGAGCGATAACGTCAAATCCTTGGGAGGGAGGAGTCCTTAGAAGAGTCCTAAGGGTTACCGGGGGCGTCCTGCGGGATATGGCGCGGCCCGAGGAATGACACCAGCCACCAAGCGCGTCCTTTTTACTGAAGTGACTGTCGAGGGGGAGGGGGGAGGGGGGAAGGGGGAGGGGGGCTGGCTTGAAGGGCGGCGCGGCTCCCAACGAGGCTCACCGCAGCGGTCAGGGATCGATTAAGCCTTTACGAGGTGGTGCGAGAGGGGAAAGGAGGGGAAAAGTGAAGGGTAGAGGAAGAGTGGAAGCTATTGTGAGGGGTTGAGGCACTGGAAGGGGTTAGTAGGTAGGGGAGGATGGGGTTATTGGGGTGAATGGGGAGGAGGAAGGGAGTAATAGGGGAGTACTGTGAGAATAAAGAGGAAGAAAGAGATACGAAGATAGGGAGAAAGATAGGGGGAGAGGAGAAGGTATAGGGGAGGATGGGGTTACTGGGGAGGGAATGGGGAGGAGGAGGAAGGGGTAATAAGGGAAGTAGTGTGAGAATAAAGAGAGAAAGTAAGTAAGTAAGAGAGAAAGTAAGAAAGTAAGAGAGATACGGTACTTCCTCAGCAGGGGTTGTGTTCCTCAAGGCCAAAGGGAATAGAGATCATTAATAATTCCCTTGATCTTAATTCCTTCAGGTAATTCCTCTCTTAAATCTTAATTCCCTTGGTATTTGGTGTTCTCTCGTGAGCCTTGTCACGTAAGGGCGGGAAGGGGGAGGGGGAGGAGAATGGGTTCTGGGGGCATCAAGGAGGGCTCTGGGGGATCAAGGAGGGCTCTGGGGGTATCAACTGGGATGGGCTCTGGGGGCATCAAGGAGGGCTCTGGGGGCACCTCAAGGCAGCCTCCCACACACGAACAGACAGGAAACTCTCCCACGCAAACTTGTGATCGTTGTAACATTGCTCGTGTGTGTGTGTGTGTGTGTGTGTGTGTGTGTGTGTGTGTGTGTGTGTGTGTGTGTGTGTGTGTGTGTGTGTGTGTGTGTGTGTGTGTGTGTGTGTGTGTGTGTGTGTGTGTGTGTGTGTGTGTGTGTGTGTGTGTGTGTGTGTGTGTGTGTGTGTGTGTGTGTGTGTGTGTGTGTGTGTGTGTGTGTGTGTGTGTGTGTGTTGGGAGGTGAATCTTTGTAAAACTGCTACTAGGACTAATGATGACCTTTCTAACACAGCTGACCTTTGTAATGTCACGGTGCGGCTGACCTTCACTTTGGGTCAGGAGGAGCAAGCCCCGCCCCCCCGACGTGCTGCCAGCCTGCCACACTCCTCCATACATCAAGATAGCGATCTAAGACTCCTCCCCTGACATCCCCGACCCCCTCCCTGCCTCACCACCCCCACCACCACAACCATCACCACCACAAGCACAGCCATTCCCGTTATGACGACGACGACGACTACTACTACTACTACTACTACTACTACTACTACTACTACTACTATTACCACCACCACCACCACCACAACCCCCCAAAAACAAAAAATCAAAAAAATAACCTACTGCAATGTCGCCCACGTAAAATAAAGCAAATACAAATAAACAAAATAGGATAAATAGATAAATAAACAAATAAACAAAACAAACAAACAAACAAAAATAACAAACCAAACAACCTTAGCCTGACCTGGCCTGATGCGACCCCCAGGACACAGAGAGAGAGAGAGAGAGAGAGAGAGAGAGAGAGAGAGAGAGAGAGAGAGAGAGAGAGAGAGAGAGAGAGAGAGAGAGAGAGAGAGAGAGAGAGAGAGAGAGAGAGAGAGAGTCATCGGTCACCTGATACCCACGACCACCTGTCTCCTGCCTCTACCTGACTGCTGTCCCGCCCCGCCCTGTCCTGCCCCGCGAGGTCACGTCAGCCCCCTGCCTTCACGTGACCCCTGCCGCTATTCATACCTCCTCCTGGACCATAAATTTCTTCAAGCAATCAGGATCTTACGAGCGGGAAGAAATTACGTAAGATTACAAAAGAAGAACAGATACCAAGAGTAGCTTCCTTACTTTCTTATGTTCTTAGATCCTGTAAATTTATAACCCGGGCATCCGTTGAACTACATGCCACTACGAGTAAACTACATGTAAGAGAAGTGGATAGCACAGAACAAGGCTCCTCCCCGCCCACCCCTAGCACATATCAGCAGGAAATATTTGGAAATGAACATCATTACCTACAGAAAACTCGGTAGTTTAAGGAAAATATATAGCAAATTTAAGGAAAATATATAGCAAAGAGTGAAAGAGGAATGTATATATCCTATCGCAATGGTATAGACAAAAAGAAGAGGAGGAGGAGGAGAAAGAGGAAGAGGAGGATTGAGTCTTATCCCCCTCTCTTATGGTTTTCTAGTACGTCTCGACCTTCTCATCCAGCTATTTCTGCTTCCCCTTCCCTCTCTGTCCCCTTCACTCCCCTCCTCCCCTTCACTCCCCCAAGGACACATCACCAGAGGATACACACGTACACGTACACGTACACGTACACGTACACGTACACCCACCACCGTGCACTTCACAAAAATTCGTGCCTCATTCCATCACTCATTCGTTATTCACCATCCACTCTTGATTTAAGGTGGCAAGGGAAGCACGGTTAGGGGGGGAGGCAAGGAAAGCAGGTTGAGTTGAGGGGGGGGGGGGGCAAGGAAGGAAGCAGTTTGAGGGGGGAGAAGGAAGGAAAGCAGGGTTGGAAAAGGGGGAGGGGGAGGCAAGGATAGTAGCAGGGAGGGGGTGGGGGGGGGCATAACTGGATCGGGGTGCAGGTAATCAAGGTAACCATTTTGCATAAGACCTTGTGGGTGCAGGCTGTGGGGGTGAAAAGGGCATTGAGAAGACCTCGAACACTGTAAGGCGAGGGTCAACTTGCACTAGATGCCTTCAGGAGTAACTAGGAAGACAAGGCAGGTCGGTGGGGGACATGGGGGGCAGGGGGGGACAAGGCTGCTGCAGGGGAGGTGGTGGCTTGAAGGGGCGACTGGTATGACAGGGTAGGGTTCAGGTAGGGAGGGTAGGGTATACAGGGGGTACAGGGGAAGGGGTGGCTGGAAGGGCAGGTATAGGGAAGTCTTATGATGCTCTCTGTAGTGTTTGAGGTCCTGTGTGGGTTAAAGGGTGGTGGGTTAGTGGTGGGTTGAAGGGCTGGTGGGTTGGTATTGGGCTGCTAGTGGGTTGGTGGTGGGTTGAAGAGTTGGTGGTGAACTGGTGGTGGGAGGGTTGACGGTGGGCTGGTGGTGGGTTGAAGGGCAGGTGAGTTGGTGTTCGATTGATGGGTTGTTGGTGGGTTGTTGGGTTGCTGTTGGGTTGTTAGCTGGTTAGTGGTGGATTGAAGGTGGGCTGATGGTGGGTTGCTAGAAGGTTGATAGTGGGTTAATGGGTTTCAGTTCCTCTTTCTCACTCTCAACCAGGTCATCAGCGAGTAATATAAATTCCCTGAGTGCTGAGGTGCGCTGGAAGAATTATCAAACCAGCCACCGAGACCTGCACCGCCACGCCCTTGGAGAATAGTGTGTGTGTGTGTGTGTGTGTGTGTGTGTGTATTCATCTAGTTGTATTCATCTAGTTGTATTTTACAGGGCCAGAGCAACGCTCGTATGGCCCCGTCTCCATATCAACATTTATTATATCATTCATCCTTAGTGTTTAGTGTTGGCCGAAGCCACCACCCCGGGAGGGGGGTCACAAACCCCCTGCTAACACCCGGTACCCATTCACTGCTGGGTGGACAGGGGCTCGGGTTTTAAGAAGACCGCCCGTCTGTCTTCGCTCCGCCCGGGGATCGAACCCGGGACTTCTCGGTTGTGAGCAGTGTGCTAACCCTTACACTACGGAGTCCCCAAACTGTGCGTATGTGTGTGTGTGTGTGTGTGTGTGTGTGTGTGTGTGTGTGTGTGTGTGCTGCCGTGACCCAGGAACTCGTACGTCACCCTCACCTGTTTAATTTTGTCCCCCCCCCCCCCTTATTGAGGGTCGGGTGCGGAGGGGGGGGCTTGGGAATGCCAGGTAAGGTGCGTGTCGTCTCTATGTGTATGTTCCTCTGTGTAATTTTGTGCCGTAAAAAGAAGACTGACAACGAGATGCAAATATGACCAGAAAAATGTATAGAAGTTTTGAGAGCTGCCAAATTCTGTCGAGTAGAATAAAGAACGATATATTTTCCCCTACAAAATAGAAAGAAAAAAAATACTGAGAGGATAGTTTTAGTTCCCGAAGTGTTTTGAGTCTCCACGAGGGAGTAGTTAATGATATTCTTGACTACATTAGGTGCACAGACGTTGTGTATAAACTGGTCATCTGCAATCTGATGTATGAATAATAATAGTAGGTTCGTGTAGTCCATATTTATGCATCATTCAAGGCAAACAAGATAAATAAACATTATTAATCAGCACCGTCAACATAATGAACTAAACACACACACACACACACACACACACACACACACAAACACCCACGGGCAGAACACTAAAAACAACACACATATAAACAAACGATCAACTGAGATGCATGACTCGTCTCGCGGGTATAACATGACCTGCTTGCCTGCCTGCCTGCATACCTGCCTCCCTGCCTCCGTGCCTGCCTGACCCTGCCTCCCTACTTGCCTGCCTGCCTGCCTGCCTACATACCTGCCTGACCCTGCCTCCCTGCCTGCCTACATACCTGCCTGACCCTGCTTGCCTGCCTGCCTGCCTGCCCCTGCCTGCCTGCCTGCCTGCCTGCCGCTGCTTGCCTGCCTGCCTCCCTGCTTGCCTGCCTGCCTGCCTGCCTGCTGTCTGCCTGCCTGCCTGCTTGCCTGCCTGCCTGCCTGCCTGCTTGCCTGCCTGCCTGCCTGCCTACATACCTGCCTGACCCTGCCTCCCTGCCTGCCTACATACCTGCCTGACCCTGCCTCCCTGCCTGCCTACATACCTGCCTGACCCTTGCCTCCCTGCGCTGCCTACATACCTGCCTGACCCTGCCTCCCTGCCTGCCTACATACCTGCCTGACCCTGCCTCCCTGCCTGCCTACATACCTGCCTGACCCTGCCTCCCTGCTTGCCTGCCTGACCCTGCCTCCCTGCTTGCCTGCCTGCCTGCCTACATACCTGCCTCCCTGCTTGCCTGCCTGCTTGCCTGCCTACCTGCCTGCCCCTGCCTGCCTGCCTGTCTGCCTGCCTGCCTCCCTGCTTGCCTGCCCGCCCGCCCGCCTGCCTGCCTACCTGCCTGCCCCTGCCTCCCTGCCTGCCTGCTTGCCTGCCTGCCTGCTTGACTGCCTCCCTACATACCTGCTTGACTGCCTCCCTACATACCTGCCTGCACGCCCCTGCCTGCCTGCCTGCCTGCCTGCAATGCCCGGCCGTCTGAGTGGTGTGTGTGGTGGTGAGCCCCAGAGAGAGAGAGAGGGAGTACTGGGGCGCCGATATCAAGGTATACATACAAATGTGTGTATACCAGGGCGGAGTGCTTGCTTTGATAGCCTTTTTTATGACCAGGGTTGTTTTTTTCTTCTCTCTGCATTAGCCAGAGAAGTGTTTCGTTCTGTAATCCCCCCTTCTTATCTCTCAGGGGCGCCGCTATCCGGGTGGTGGCGTTGCTGCGACGAGGATCTACATAAATGAGTGTGTGAGGGAGTGAGCAAGCGAGTGAGTGAGTGAGTGAGTGGATGAGTGAGTGGGTGGGTGGGTGGGTGGGTGGGTGGTGTGGTGGGGTGAGTGAGTGAGTGAGTGAGTGAGTGAGTGAGTGAGTGAGTGAGTGAGTGAGTGAGCGAGTGAGTGAGCGAGCGAGTGAGTGTGAGTGAGTGATCGGCATCAGTATTCCGTTGCATGACTAAAAGGTTAAAGGAAATGGCCTTGCATTCGTTGACGATGCGACATGACCAAGGGGGAATGTGTGTGTGTGTGTGTGTGTGTGTGTGTGTGTGTGTGTGTGTGGTGTGTGTGTGTGTGTGTGTGTGTGTGTGTGTGTGTGTGTGTGTGTGTGGGTGGTAGAGAGAGAGAGAGAGAGAGAGAGAGAGGAGAGAGAGAGAGAGAGAGAGAGAGAGAGAGAGAGAGAGAGAGAGAGAGAGCGAGAGCGAGAGCGAGAGAGAGAGAGAGAGAGAGAGAGTGTTCATGATAGGGAGGACATAAGTACACCCCCACCACCACCACCACCACTTCCTCATTTTTGTTCCTCTCTCATTCCCGTACTAAAGATTTGTCGTCTAATTGACTCACGCAGGTAATCTCGTTACGCGCCAACAACCTCTGCTACCTGCTACTCCTTGTGTTCCTCCTGTACCCCCCCCTCCTCCTCCTTCCTCCTACTCCTTCCCTTCCTCCACCACCCTCTACCTATATACCTCCTCCTCTTCTTCCCCCTACCTTCCCTACTCCTCCTCCTTCCTACTTCCCTTCCCTTCTTTCCCCCACCCTCTACCTACCTCCTCCTCTTCTTCCCCTACCTCCTACTTCCCCCTCCCTTCCCCTCACTCCTCCTCCCCCCTACTCTACCTCCTACCTCTTCCTTCTCTACCCCCAACCCTTCCTCTCCCTTCTCCCCTACCTCCTACTTCCCCTTACTCCCCCCTACTACTCCCTACTCCCTTCCCCTATTGTGCCTACCTCCTACTTCCCCCACCTCCCCGTAAAGAGTAGCCAGCACGCACATTCCCCACCTGACACGCAAGATTTACAGAGTTCAAACAGAGAACCTGAATCAATGACGGAATGAATGAATGGCATTACTCCTACTACTACTACTTCTCTACTACTACAACTACTACTTCTACTACTACAACTACTACTTCTACTACCACTACTAATACTACTTCTACTACTACAACTACTACTACTACTACTCCTACTACTACTACTGTTGCTGCTACTTCTACTGCTGTTAATTCGTTCATTTACATCACCATCTCTACTTCTACTTCTACTACAACAACTACTAATACTACTACTTCAACTACTACAACAACTACTACTACTACTGTTGCTGCTACTTCTACTGCTGTTAATTCGTTCATTTACATCACCATCTCTACTTCTACTTCCTACACATACATACTTAACTATACAACAACACACTACTACTACTACTACTACAACTACTACTACTACTACTACGTTGCTGCTACTTCTACTGCTGTTAATTCGTTCATTTACATCACCATCTCTACTTCTACTACAACAACTACTACTACTTCAACTACTACAACAACTACTACTACTACTGTTGCTGCTACTTCTACCGCTGTTGATTCGTCCATTTACATCGCCATCGCTCCTTAATGCCTTTGTGTATGAACAATATAAGCCATTACATGTAGAAGGCGCAGAAGGAGGAGGAGGATGCATGGAGGACGTGGGCATGGAGACAGGCATGGGCAAGGTTACAGTGGGCATTAAACCTTCAACGTGGCGCCTCTGCACTTGTTCTAGTCCACACGCTGCTGAAATTACCACCACCAACCACCATCACCACCACCGCCGTCAGGAAAACCCAAATTCTTCCCAGCTTTTGTTTGCTTTTACAGTCGAACAAGTCTTGCACACCAGTCTGGTTCTCTCTCTCTCTCTCTCTCTCTCTCTCTCTCTCTCTCTCTCTCTCTCTCTCTCTCTCTCTCTCTCTCTCTCCTTCTCCCCCTCCTGGTTCTCTCTCCCTCTCCTCCCGCCTTCCCCCCCTAACCCTTCCTCTCTTACAAGGCTGTCCTGTCCTCCCCACCTCCTCCCCCTACCTAGTTTGAACATGCAGCCTCCCTCCCCCCCTTCACCCTCACCCTCCCTTACACGCCGTCGCCGCCTCACACACACACACACACACACAACGCACACACGGAATCTGGGGTTGCCTCGGGGCTAAACACGACCTCCCAACCCCTTCCCATCCACCCCACACAACCCCACCACACCACAACCCCTCCCCATCCACCCCACACAACCCCACAATCACTCCCCATCCACCCACACAACCCCTCCCCATCCACCCCACACAACCCCTCCCCATCCACCCCACCACACCACAACCCCTCCCCATCCACCCCACACAACCCCTCCCCATCCACCCCACCACACCACAACCCCTCCCCATCCACCCCACCACACCACCACCCCTCCCCATCCACCCCACCACCCCTCCCCCATCCACCCCACCACCCCTCCCCATCCACCCCACACCCCACCACACCACAACCCCTCCCCATCCACCCCACACAACCCCACCACACCACAACCCCTCTACCCCTCTCCTCGCATCACAACCTCCTACTCTACCATACCCCAACCCTCCCTAACCACACTTCCATCCCGTGCAACACCCTTCCACCCACATCCTCCCCCACCATGTCACAGGGAAGCAATGGATACACATGACACACACACGACACACACACATGACACGGTGACTTAATGCGATCACGGGGGTTGCGAGGAAAAATAAACAGTCAGTGTCTTCATTTCCTTGTAATGGGGTGACGAGAGGGGGGGGCTGGGGTGATGGGGAGGAGGTGATGTGATGGGGGGGAAGGGAAGGGGGAGGAACAGTGGCTTTGTGGGGAGGGGAAGAAGGGGAGAGTATGATCATTAAAACACTTCTGAGTAATTCTTTCCTACTGTTGACATACTATAACTCTCTCTCTCTCTCTCTCTCTCTCTCTCTCTCTCTCTCTCTCTCTCTCTCTCTCTCACATTACACCCTTCCATCCTTTTTATCACGAGTACATGCAATCCCTCCTCTTCTTCCCGGTCTCCATTCCCTATACAAGGTCATCGGACGCAGAGGAAGGCCCCGAGGCGACCCGCTCCCCCACCACCAACGGGGCCCAGGTGACAGGTGCGTATTAACCCCTTAGCGCCCAGAACGTAATCTTCATTGTAATATGACTACCATTAGACGATTTTTAGTGAATATAAGCATTATTTTATAGATATGACCTGTTTGGTATCCTTGTCCACTAGTTAATTTAGTATATTAAGGCACTTCTCGTAATTTTATGGGTAACAAGAGACCATTTTTTATAGCAAAGGAAATATCTGGCCGTGAAGGGGTTTAAGGGCAAGGCGTCTCAGGTGCAACACAATACTTCTTAAGGGGAAAGGGGAGAGGAAGGGGAGAGGGGAGAGGAAGGGGAGGAAAGGGAAGAGGAAGGGGAGGAAAGGGGACAGGAAGGGAGAAATGGGAGAAGGAAGGGGAGGAAAGGGGAGAGGAAGGGGAGGAAAGGGGAGAGGAAGGGGAGGAAAGGGGACAGGAAGGGAGAAATGGGAGAAGGAAGGGGAGGATAGGAGAGAGGAAGAGGAGGAAGGGGAGGAAAGAGGATAGTAAGACGATTATATCACCTCATTCCTCTCTCATGTCACTCAATCACCTCTTCCAATCACTTCTTTTATTACCTTACCTTCCTTCATTACTTCCCTCCGCCCCACCAATCACACTCTCCACCTTACTCCCCCTCCACCTAACCACCTCCTTCCCCCATCCACTTCTCCTCCACCACCACCCACTCGCGTCCCGTCCCCCGTCATCCACCCACTCCACTCATGCACTCCACACGAATGAGTCAGCGCTGAGTATATATGATTTAAGATAATAATGTGATAACACCTGATATCCACGCGTCATAGGAGGGAAGGGAGGGAGGGAAGGAGGGGAGGGAAGGAGGGGAGGGAAGAAGGGAGGAGGGGAAGGAGGGGAAGGAAGAAGGGAGGAGGGGAAGGAAGAAGGGAGGAGGGGAAGGAAGAAGGGAGGAGGGGAAGGAGGGGAGGGAAGAAGGGAGGAGGGGAGGGAAGAGAGAGGGGAAGGAGGGAGGGAAGAAGGGAAGGAAGGAGGGAAGAAGGAAAGGAGGGGAAGGAAGGAGGAGGGGAAGGAAGGAAGAAGGGAGGAGGGGAGGGAAGGGAGGGAGACTAAACACCTCCAACACCTCTTCTTGCATAAAATTATCTCTCTTCCTCTTCTTTGTCTTCCACATCTTCCTCCTCCTCCTCCTCCGTCCACTTCTTCCTCTTATCTTTGCCATCCCTCTTCTTATCTTCCTCCTCCTTCCTCCTTGTCCTCCTTCAAAACGAGGACGATCGCACTCTTATTGCTATTCACATTACTACTACGACCACTATTCACATTATTGCTATTATCATTATCATTACTACCCCTTGAGGCCCAGAACGTAATTTCCATTGTAATTTGTGTACCATTAGACGATTTTTAGTTAATATAAACAATCATTTATAGATATGACCTGTTTAGTATCCTTGTCCACTAACTAATTCGGTATATTCAGTTAGTTTTCGTAATTTATGGCTCAACAACATACTTTTTTTTTATAGCAAAGGAAAGATCTGGGTGTGAAGGGGTTAATACTATTATTATCAATACTATCATTACTATCATTATCATTATCAATACTTACTTTTTTTTTCTTTTTTTTATTAAGGTTAGTTTGTTTTTTTGTTTTTTTATAGTTAGGTTAGGTAAAGTTCAGGTTAGGTATAGGTTAGGTAAGGTATAAATCCGGTTAGGTTCAATACTATCATTATCATCAGCATTCTGTTTAACGTCAGATTTCCCCGTATCGTGTGAGGTTAGACGGTCGATGATACGCTTCCAACAATCTCTTTCTATATCATTATTACTATTATCAACATTATTATCATTGTTCTTGTTATTGTAAATGTTGTAATTGTAGGTCGTGTTTAAAGTGTTTAAAGTTTAACCTCTTCACGCCCAGGTCTTTCCTTTGCTATATAAAACCGTCTGTTGTCAAGCCATAAAATTACGAAAAGTTAAACCATCTGTTGTCAGCCATAAAATTACGAAAAGTAACTGAATATACCAAATGACCTACTGGACAAGGACTATCTAAACAGGTCATACATAAACATAAATACAGGTCTTATTAAACAGGTCATATCTATAAAATATTGTTTATTAATATTAAAATCGTCTATTGGTAGCCAAATTACAAGGGAAAATACGTTCTGGGTCTCAAGGGGTTAAGTAAGGGTTTGAAAGTCGTACCATACCATACCTGAACTAAATTGGCCCAGCCCCCTTTTGATATACTCTTACTGTCTTCTTTATAGGGACTGCCAATTAAGAGAGCGGGATTTTTGTACCTGTTTTCCCTTGGCCAGTCCTTTGTGATGTAAAAAAAAAAAAAAAAAAAAAAAAAATAATAAATAAATAAATAAATAAATCCAAATGTTTTCTAGCAATCTGATTTGTATACGCGCCACCAAGTGCTGGGAAGACTAGGTGTACCAAGGCCAAGGGAATGTAATCTATTTCCTTGGCCTGAGTTGTACGAAAAAATGTGGTATTATTCCAGATGAACACCGAATTCACTATGGTGAGTGGACGAAACTATTTTTTTCTGGTGAGTTTTGAATTCATCTGCTAACCGTTTCTGTCGCAATTTTTTTTTTTTTTTTAGATAAAGGTTAGTTGTTGTTTTTTTTTGTTTTTTTTTAGGTAAAGGTTAGGTAAAGGTTAGGTTAGGTAAAGGTTAGGCTCGGTTAGGTTCATTTTTTGTTGTTGTCATATTTGCAAAAGAAAAATAAAAAAAATATTTGATTTGCGACAGAAACGGTTAGCAGATTAATTCAAAACACATCAAAACTCACCAGAAAAAAATTGTTTCGTCCACCAAAGGAAGTTCGGTGTTATCTGTAAATTTACCAAAAATGTAGCTACTAATCGGCTTACAGACCGATTCTCCCTCCATCCTCACGGTAGCGTCTCATCACATCCCTCAAAATGTCTTCCATGTAATTCAATGGCAGTGCTCACGCCAACGGTCCGCCACAGTCACGCCTCCGGCACACCACCGCTCCGCCACGCACGGGTTCTCGGGCGGAGTGTTGTGGCGTGATGTGAGGGTGCCGTGCGGCAACCCATGCCGAGACGGTACCCTTGGTGAGCCCGACGCCACGGCTCGGCTGGCTTGACGGTTGCCGATTTGTGTTTCAGTCACTGACGGGGAGCTGAGGGGGGAAGGTGTGTGCTGGAAGTGCTCGGGATTTACAACTGCCATCATGGATGAAATGTTAATTGAACTGGTTCGTGATTATGAGGAGCTGTACGACACGTCCACCAGGAAGTACAGCGACTCTGTGTTCAAGGAGCAGCTGTGGAACCATATTGGAGAACAGCTCAACAAGCCAGGTACCAAACTGTAGCTTTATTTGTTTTCATGTTCTGTGATTTGACTTGATTAATTAAGGCTGATTCACACTACGCCATCACGGCAACATTCCGTCAGCCGTGTTTACTTTCACACTATTCGTCACGGTTCCGTCATTCTCGGCAGTCAGCGTTCCACCTCAGACTGAACCAGCTCACACCGGTTATACCGCGTGGCGCCTCAGAGGCCAGCAGGGGTGAAGAAATTTGCATTTGATAGCACTAGCAGCACTCATGTTGGATGAAAAAGAGGAGTTGAACTATATAAGGAACCTGTTTTGGGTACATAAAGCCTGGAAAAAATTATAATCATTGGCACGGCACCGTCACATCATGTCAAAATATTCAATCCGAGAAACAGTTACGTGACGGAACGGTGATGTGATGTCACCGTGATGGTGGCGGATCGATTGATGTGAACACGTCCATTTGTTTACACGGAAGAAATGATAACGGTGTTGATGAGACGGTGTCGTGATGGTGTAGTGTGGCGGCCTTGAGCCTGACGGACACTGCTGCATGGTGTGCACGGAGTCATAGCCCTGTTGTCCTCTAACTGCTATGACTATATAAGTACTACGTTCCTGTTGCAATCAAAGCATTGTTGTGTATACCAGTTATGTGTATACACAGTTGTGCTGTGTTGTGTTATAATAACCTATATATTTGCTCATATTTCGCAAACATATAACTGTTTTGAAGATTACTGCTCCAACAAAGGAAAAATAATCTGCTTGACACATAATTATTGACACATTATTATTATTATTATTATTATTATTATTATTATTATGTGATCGGGGAAAATACTTGTCAACAAAATTAACATTTCAGTTGCAAGTGTCTGCAATTTTTCGACTTAAATTGTGTCGATGCCATAATAGCAATCTGGCTCTAGTCTAAACGACGTGCTTTTATTTTCCACCAGGGAACACTTGCAAGCAGCGATGGGCGTCCTTGCGCGACCAGTACCGCCGCTACCTCAGGAAGATCACCACCAAGAGGGGCCACGAAGCATCAAGTAAAACATACCACAAGTACGCTGACCAGATGGCCTTTGTGACGCCCTTCCTACGCGAGAACACCGCCACTACTATAGAAGATGACCTAGCAAGTGTGAGCGATGACGAAGTGACAGTGGTGCCCCTGAAGAAGCAGAGACGTAGCGGTGGTAAGGCTAAGGACACGTCACCTAATGGAGAGACCAAAGCAGAGAGAGAATTTACCTTAGCCTTGGGAGAGACGTGCTCAGGATTAGACAGTAGACGTGAGGCCAAGAAAGCATCGCGCCCCCCATCACGAAGACCCCTTGAGCGGCCTCTTGAGACACCTTCCTCACCTCTAAAGCCTCTAATGACACACACAGGGGATGAAGAGAAGAACGAAGAGAAGCCAACTGACCCCATTGACCTGTTCTTCCATAGTATTGCTGCCACTGTCAAGACTTTCACTCCATATTATCAAAATGTGTGCAAAAACAAAATATTCTCGGTTGTATCTGATTTAGAATTGACACAAATTTTGGATAGGAATTCACCCTCAACAGCAACACCAGGATGCACCACCGCACCGGCAACCCCTCACACCACAAACACAAAGACAGAGCCAACACCGTAACACCAGCGCCAGCAACCCCTCACACCACAAACACAAAGACAGAACCAACACCGTAACACCAGCACCGGCAACACCTCACACCACAAACACAAAGACAGAACCAACACCATAACACCAGCACCGGCAACACCTCACACCACAGACACCAAGACAGAGCCAACACCGTAACACCAGCACCGGCAACACCTCACACCACAGACACAAAGACAGAGCCAACACCGTAACACCAGCACCGGCAACACCTCACACCACAAACACAAAGACAGAACCAACACCGTAACACCAGCACCGGCAACACCTCACACCACAAACACAAAGACAGAACCAACACCGTAACACCAGCAACACCTCACACCACAGACACTAAGACAGAGCCAACACCCTAACACCCTGTCCGTCACAGTCGTCACACGCACATCACTCAACACAAACCATGGATTTCATTTACCAGGATATGTAAAATCTTTTTCCATTTAAGAAAGATACACGAGAATAACGATCTGTAATGAATATACACTTAATAAATGGAAATAATGAGTCTGTTTGTTTGATATTCACCTTAAAACATGCAGCCAATCTTTCCACCAATTTCTCAATCAATCAAGGGTTAAAAATAATAAAAAAAAATCTATAAAAAAAAGTGGTTCTAGACAACACAAATCTCTCTTCTATAGCAAATAGTTGAATTGGACTTTTGGCATTCTTAAATTCAAGAAAAATTATATTCATCATCTACAGAATAAACCTTCAGATTGTCATTTATTCTCAAGGCTTTATGTACCCAAAACAGCTTCCTTATAGGGTTCAACTCCTCTTCTTCATCCAACAGAAGTGCTATTAACCCCTTCACGCCCAGATCTTTCCTTTGCTATATGAAATCGTCTGTTATTAGCCATAAAACTACGAAAAAGTAACTAAATAAACCAAATTAGCTAATAGACAAGGATATTAAACAGGTCATATCTATAAAACATTGCATATATTCACTAAAAATCGTCTAATGGTAGCCAAATGACAATGAAAATTACGTTCTGGGTCTCAAGGCGTTAATGCAAGTATATTCAACCCTAGCCTGGGAGACGTCATGCCTGCTCGGTGGTGGAGCGCGAACTGCCGAAAAAAAGACGCAACCTTGACGGAGGGTGAATACAAGGCTGGTGACGGAACGCTGCCGTGACGGGATGAGTGTGTGAATAGTGAGTGATAAGATGACTGTAAGTGAATAGTGATGATAGTATGTGAATCGGATTTAAATCGTTTCCGTTCGCCGTCTACTTCCCGTTTATTTTTTAGTTTCTCCTCTCTTCTTCCGTCTCCTCATCCCATTTAGTAGTAGTAGTAGTAGTAGTAGTAGTAGTAGTAGTAGGTAGTAGTAGTAGTAGTAGTAGTAGTAGTAGTAGAAGTAGTAGTAGAAGTAGTAGGTGGTAGTAGTAGTAGTAGTAGGTAGTAGTAGGTAGTAGTAGTAGTAGTAGTAGAAGGGGTAGTAGTAGTAGAAGTAGTTAGCTATGAAATGCACATATGCTTAAAATATCAATAACTGCAATGGCGAGAGAGAGAGAGCCACTACTGCCACGTACGAAAATGACAACTCATCACAACAAAATACTACCCCAAAACAACACTAAACAACCACTCATGTCAGTCATATCAAGGAACACAGTGGCATTCACGTCAAAAATGTCTAATAAAATAATTAATCACGTCACAGGAATATTTATGAGGCACGTGTCGCAGTCATGTGAATCGATCACTTCATCCGTAATCACGTCACTCTCATCCATTAGCATCACATTAGTAACTGCAATAACATGTCAATTTATCATGTCACTTAATACCCGAAATAACTCTTCATAAATTAATCACGTCATTATCACCTATGCTTCTATTATGTCATTATCAGTCTACCTGTTATCTGATCTGGTCACCCATTATCTAGTTACCTGTCTAAATATACCTGTCACCCAATCACCTATTATATCGTCACCTGTCACCTACTAACCCATTGTTTCGCTGTCTAAATCGAATTGTTATCTGGTCAGTGGTCACCCATTACATCTAGTTACCCGTCATCTGTTTACCTATTATCAAGTTACCTGTCTAGATCTACCTGTCACCTGCTCACCCATTATCTAGTTACCTGTCTAAATCTACCTGTCACCTGGTCACCCATTATCTATACTCATTGCACGTTAAGTTGGCGAAAATGGGACCCCTTCACTCACCCGCTTCCGAACGCACGGGATTGACTGAGGTGTTGGGTGTTGGAGCTTTAGGGCGGAACTTGGAGTAAGGCATTCTCACCCAACACCTCAGCCAATACCGTGCGTTCGGAAGGGAGGGAGTGAAGGGGCCCCATTTTCGCCAACTTAACGTGCGGCGAGTATAGTTACCTGTCAAAATCTACCTGTCCCCCAATCACAGTCTCATACCCCTTCCAATCGATGCGTCGCTAACACCCCCAATCCCCTAATCCCCTTCACCTAGTCATTACCTGTGCTAATCCCGCCAATCACCACCACCTCGTCAGCCGCCGCCACTAATACCGCTCAGCTGGTGCGTCCCGATCATTACAACGACAGTGTGTTTGTTATCGGTTTATCGTCTCGTTATCATCACCGAGTAACAGCGTCAAGTGATAAAGTGATGTTGCTATCATTATTATTAGTTTTGTTATTAGCGTTGTCATTATTATCATTATTCCGTAAAATAAATGGGTTTTTTTTAAAGTCAACACATGGGATTTTTTACTCATCCACGCAAGATAGTAGTAGTAGTAGTAGTAGTAGTTGTAGTTGTAGTTGTAGTTGTAGTAGTAGTAGTAGTAGTAGTAGTAGTAATAGTAGTAGTAGTAGTAGTTGTAGTTGTAGTTGTAGTAGTAGTAGTAATAGTAGTAGTAGTTGTAGTAGTTGTAGTTGTAGCTGTAGTAGTAGTAGTAGTAGTAGTAGTAGTAGTAGGAGCAGCAGTAATAGTAGTAAGGTTATCGTTCCCGTTTCTTCTACTACTACTACTACTACTACTACTACTAGCACTACTACTACTACTACTACTACTACTACTACTACTACTACTACTACTACTACTACTACTGCTACTACTACTACTACTACTACTACTACTACTACTACTACTACTACTACTACTACTACTACTACTAGCACTACTACTACTACTACTACTACTACTACTACTACTACTAGCACTACTACTACTACTACTACTACTACTACTACTACTACTACTACTACTACTACTACTACTACTACTACTACTACTACTACTAGCACTACTACTACTACTACTACTACCAACACTACTGCAATTTCTTAATGTCAGCCTATCCAATAATTTTCATCCAAGACCTTCCAACTGCATGAGCTTTCTTTCTTTCATCAAAAACATCAATAATTAGGTGAATGTTACTCTCTCTCTCTCTCTCTCTCTCTCTCTCTCTCTCTCTCTCTCTCTCTCTCTCTCTCTCTCTCTCAGCTATATCTTTGTCAGAAAATCATCAATACATTAATAATAGTCAGTCAGCCATTAAGTCAAGTCAGTCAACCAGTCAGTCAGTCAACCAATCAGTCAACCAATCAGTCAACCAATCAGTCAGTCAGTCAACCAGTCAGTCAGTCAACCAGTCAGTCAGTCAGTCAACCAGTCAGTCAGTCAGTCAACCAGTCAGTTAGTCAACCAGTCAGTTAGTCAACCAGTCAGTCAGTCAGTCAACCAGTCAGTCAGTCAGTCAACTAGTCAGTCAGTCAGCATCGCCTTTCCATAACCTTTGCGACCTCGATTAAACCAGTAACGATCTCGGTCTTTTATGGTCTCGGTCTTGACAGTCTCTCTTCCTGACCTTGGCCTCGTGTCCTCCTCCTCTCCTCCTGCGTGAGTCTCGTGCCCGTCAAAATAGCCACGTTTTTCTGGGCGGTCTCGTGTCCCGTAAACCCTCTTCTTCCTCGTGTCTCGTAAATGTCTCGTTTACGTCTCGTTCTTATGGTTAAGTCGTCTCATTACTCATCTTTTTCCATACTCTTTCTCCCTCGTTTTTTTTTCATTGTATGTAGGGGAGGGAGCTTCCGTTTCTGTCTGTCTGTCTGTTTTTCTCTGTCTCTCTGTCTCTCTGTTTTTCTCTGTCTCTCTGTCTGTCTGTCTCTCTGTCTCTGTCTCTCTCTGTCTCTGTGTCTGTCTCTGTGTCTGTGTCTGTCTCTGTGTCTGTCTCTGCCTCTCTCTCTTTTTTTTTTCTCTCTCTCTCTCTCTCTCTCTCTCTCTCTCTCTCTCTCTCTCTCTCTCTCTCTCTCTCTCTCTCTCTCTCTCTCTCTCTCTCTCTCTCTCAACTTGAAGCTAAATGTGGCTCTCTCTCTTGTTTTTATAAGTATGAAAAGTGGACATGTATGGGAAAAAACTAGCAAGGAAGGAGAGAATAAGACAAAGACAAAAAATTAGGAAGAGAAGGAGAGAAGGAACTAAACAAGACTAAGGAAAGTAGAGGAGGAAGGAAATGGGTGAGAATGAAAAATAAATTACTATTGAAGAATGGAAAGCACGGAGAGATGGAAGGAATGAATAAAAGAAGAAGTGGAGAGGTGATAAACAGAGTGAGAGAATGAGAGAGATGAAAGAGATGGTAGATATGGAAGAAGAAAATATGAGTGGAACAGGAAGAAATTAAAGGAGGAATAAGAGAGAAAAAACAAAACTAATGAAAGACGAAGGAAGAAAGGGAAGAGAAAGGAAAAAATGAGAAAAATAATTAAGAGCGAAAGGAGAGAAGAGAAAACCAAGATAAAGGTGGAATAACGAAAACGAAGAATGAGGGATATAAGAAAGGGGAGAAAGGAGGAGGAGGAGGAGGAGGAGGAGGAGGAGGAAGGAGGAGGAGGAGGAGGAGAGGAGGAGGAGGAGGAGGAAGTGTTGCGTCTAGGTGATAAGATTAGAAGATAACCTGCATTTCAACATCAATTTATGGGCACAAAAGACGAAGGGGGGGGGGAGAGAGAGAGAGAGAAGAGAGAGAGAGGGAGAGAGAGAGAGAGAGAGAGAGAGAGAGAGAGAGAGAGAGAGAAAGTGTGTGTGTGTGTGTGTTCCTTATTGTTGCAGAAGAATGAATGGCAAAAAATATGATAAAGAAGGAGGAAGGAGGAGGTATGGATGGGTGGAGCGGGGTGGAAGGTGGAGCAGGGTGGGGCGGGGCTGTGTGGATTGGGTCAATACTCCACACAACAACATCACCACCACCACTCGCTTCCTTCCATCGATTTGTCCCCATTCACCACCATCACCGCCACCACATTGACAACTTTTATTTCTTAGAGAGAGAGAGAGAGAGAGAGAGAGAGAGAGAGAGAGAGAGAGAGAGAGAGAGAGAGAGATTTAATGCCAAAAAAAGGGGAATGTCGAGGAGAAGAAGGAGAGAGAGAGAGAGGAAGAGAGAGAGAGAGAGAGAAGAGAGAGAGAGAGAGAGAGAGAGAGAGAGAGAGAGAGAGAGAGAGAGAGAGAGACTGAGGAAAAGAAATAATAATAATGAGGAACCGACGAAAAAATATATATAATGGTCCTATCTCTCTCTCTCTCTCTCTCTCTCGCGCCGCGCGCGCACACACATTATAAATCAGGACAAAATTCCCTTCCGTCTCTTGTCTAACTTGGGAAACTTCATACTAAGTTGAGGGGAAGGAGGGGGAGGAAGGGAGGCAAATGACTGGGAGGGAGAGGGGAGAGGGGGGAAGGGAGAGGGGAAGGGAGAAGGGGAAACTCTTAAAAAAGTTTCCTCCACATTCTTTCCCTCGTTGACGTGGGTTTTGGAAGATGTGGTGGTGGTGGAAGAATCTCTCTCTCTCTCTCTCTCTCTCTCTCTCTCTCTCTCTCTCTCTCTCTCTCTCTCTCTCTCTCTCTCTCTCTCTCTCTCTCTCTCTCTCTCCAATTTCCTCACCATCAGTAAACAATATCAGGTGATGCATTGGAGTAAGTAGTGGAGGGAGGGAGGGAGTGGTGGAAGGAGGGAGGAAGGGAAGGACAGGTGGATAGGGTTGGACAGGTGGATAGGGAGGGAGGGAGGGAGGGAGGGAAGGACAGGTTGAGAGGGAGGGAAGGAGGGAGGGAGGGAAGTGCTGAAGCCATCAAGACAAGAGTGGTTCACCATAAAAAAAAAAAATTGTCTTTTTTTACGGAATGTCGGATCAAATTATGTCTTGGAGGAGGAGGAGGAGGAGGAGGAGGAAGTTTACCACAGGGGCTTCAAAAGGTCACCTGATATCAGATTAAACCAAGAGTTGTTGGCGCTACGGGAGGAGGACCTGAGGCGCTGAAGGAGAGAGAGAGAGAGAGAGAGAGAGAGAGGAGAGAGAGAGAGAGAGAGAGAGAGAGAGAGAGAGGAGAGAGAATATGCAAGGTAGTTAAATAGGTCATTACTTAATTTTTTCAGTGACACAAAGGTTAGTATATGCGACTCTCTCTCTCTCTCTCTCTCTCTCTCTCTCTCTCTCTCTCTCGCCTCGTATAACCTTCACCACCTAACTCAAACCTCTATTTTTCCCTCACTTTTCCTCAACAAGACAACTTCCCGCCTCTCCCTTCCATCTCTATCCTCAATGTCTATATTTCATCCCTCCTTCAGACACCTCTCCTCTTTCCTTCCCTCTTTCCCTACCTATCTGCGTCCCACAAGTCCTCTAGTAGAAGTCTTCCTACGATATCTAAGGCCTTCTCTCTTTCCTTCTCTGCTTCTCTTCCTCCTTCCTTCTCTCTTTCCCTACCTATCTGCGTCCCACAAGTCCTCTAGTAGAAGTCTTCCTACGATATCTAAGGCCTTCTCTCTTTCCTTCTCTGCTTCTCTTCCTCCTTCCTTCTCTCTTTCCCTACCTATCTGCGTCCCACAAGACCTCTAGTAGAAGTCTTGTGATATCTAAAGCCTCCTCTCTTTCCTTCCCTGCTTCTCGTTCTCCTCTCCCTCCTTTATTCCTCTCTCTCTCTCTCTCTCTCTCTCTCCGTCTATCTGTACCTCGACTCCAAACGCCATAGGGCACACAGTTGATTGCTCTGAATAATACACACGAGCATTTCAACGGCGTATTGGTGTGGGTAAAGTAACGCAGCAGGCCGGCCATCACATAACACAAGCTGGCAGTCAGGAAGCATAAATGTAACCCCGTTGGAAGTGCTCAAACATTTCCGACTCCTACTTATGTATTTCTCGCCTTTCCACAACCAGACTAGGTCATATGACTGGGTCCGTGTATATATACCCTTTGTACTATATGCCCTTTGATACTATGTCCCCTAATGTGCCTATATTATGTTGTTGTTTTGCTCTAGTACTTAAGTTAACTCCTTGTCTTGTTGTTGTTGTTGCTTTTTTTGTGTGTATGCCTCCGGGCGATCATCAAATCATTATTATTATTATTATATGTGTAGGTAGGGGTCACGAAACAGGACTGAAAGGTCATGTGATGTTATGTTATGTTAGGTGATGTGATGTATGTGATCCGTTGTTATGTTAGGTTATGTTTGAGTTATGACCTCGCCAGACAGGAAAGTAAAAGAATATTATTAATGTAGATACGTAATAGGTGAAGGCAGGTTAATGATGTAGGTGACCCCTTTCCTTCATGAGAGAGAGAGAGAGAGAGAGAGAG
>JACEEZ010016575.1:75000-90000 GCA_016584305.1 Chionoecetes opilio
GGAGGGAGGGAGGGAGGGAGGGAGGGAGGGAGGGAGGGAGGGAGAGAGGGAGAGGGAGAGAGAGAGGGAGGGAGAGGGAGGGAGGGAAGTGTGAAGGCAGAGATTGATGTGAGTGGGAAGAGGAAGGGGATGGAAGGAGAGAGAGTAATAAGGAAAGCTGAGGAGAGGGAGAGAGAGAGAGAGAGAGAGAGAGAGAGAGAGAGAGAGAGAGAGAGAGAGAGAGAGAGAGAGAGAGAGAGAGAGAGAGAGAGAGAGAGAGGAGGGATGATGAGAAGTATTTTGCCTTCACACAATCCGGTTTTTTTCCTCATTTCCATCTCAAATCGATAGCATTAAAACCTTTTATTTTTTGCTTACGTGGAGAAACTACATAGCGCTCTCTCTCTCTCTCTCTCTCTCTCTCTCTCTTTGAACCTTCCCCCAATATGCCCCCTTCAACCCATCTGTTCCCCCCCACCTAAGCCCTCCTCCCCCTCTTCCTCCCCCTCCACCACCACCACCTCCTCTCCTCCTCCTCCTCCTCCTCCTCCTCCTCCTGCAGCAGCTGTTCAGGATGGGAACAACCCGCCGCTGTGTGCCGTGTTCAAGCAGTGCCGCCGCCATCACAGCCTCGCCCAGCCCTAAAGGAAGGCTTCGGGCTTTATGGTTATCAGCTGCCAGGGTCATTAAGCCAGACATCAAACATTTCTGCACTTATAGCCTGACCCCAGAACGCGGGGGCCAAACTGGAGCTTATATCTGGGTACCGTGTTGTGGAGTGAGAGGGGCAGAGAGAGTGGAAGAAGGTGGAGTGAGAGTGGAAGGAGGTGGAGTGAGAGTAGCAGGGAGAGTGGAAGGAGGTGGAGTGAGAGTGGAAGGAGGTGGAGTGAGAGTAGCAGGGAGAGTGGAAGGAGGTGGAGTGAGAGTGGAAGGAGGTGGAGTGAGAGTGGAAGGAGGTGGAGTGAGAGTGGAAGGAGGTGGAGTGAGAGTAGCAGGGAGAGTGGAAGGAGGTGGAGTGAGAGTGGAAGGAGGTGGAGTGAGAGTGGAAGGAGGTGGAGTGAGAGGGGAAGAGAGAGTGGGAGGTGGAGTGAGAGAGGCAGTGAGAGTGGAAGGTGGAGTGAGAGGTGAGAGTGGAAGGCGGTTTTTTTTAGTTGTATTATGGTCTTTAAGTTAACGTCATCACCATCACCACCATCACCATCATCACTACTACTATTACCGTTTTCCTCTTATCTGTAGTAAAAGCTTCAGCAATTATACAACAACCATACTCAACAACTTAACTCGTAATCATGAAGAAAAAAAAATCACTCACACCATTACTAACTTATTATTATCCTTATCATCCTCATCATTATCATATCATCACTATCATCATTACCATTAAGTGTTAGCAAGAATACAAACAAACATACATCTTACCTTCTATAAATTTTTCCTCCCCGCCTTACATGGAGGAGGAAAAAGGTGTTTGGGTAATTACAGGTGAGAAAAACCGGTGCTACCCTTCGTCAAGGTGTGTGTGTGTGTGTGTGTGTGTGTGTGTGTGTGTGTGTGTGTGTGTGTGTGTGTGTGTGTGTGTGTGTGTGTGTGTGTGTGTGTGTGTGTGTGTGTGTGTGTGTGTGTGTGTGTGTGTGTGTGTGAGGGCGTGTGTGTGTGTCATTCACCTATGGTCTTGTCCACGCGAGTCGGACTCATTGGAGCTCATTATTACCGCTCTTAGGGTTATGCTGGGACCTCACACACACACACACACCATTGCCTTGCTCAAGGGGGACAGTAACCGCCAGAATTTCTCAGTGGAAAAATCCCCGGGAACGAGCGGGGCCGGTGATTGAACGCCGGACCACAGAACGGCGCGGGACGCTCTAAAGCCCGGTTCCCACCTTCCCGCTTGTACGGCCGCCATACAACAACAAAGACGTCACAATGACGTCACAACAAAGTCTACCGCACCGCCGTACCGCTGTACGGCCGCCGTACAAAGTTAAATTCAAGTCATCTCTCCCGCTCGGCGGTGTCCGCTCGAGCGGAGTTGCCAACTGTGCCCAGTTACCACAAATACCACTCAAGCGGTGATGATGGTGACGTCATTGTTGAGCGGTGTTGTTGTAAGACGGCCGTAAAGCGGGCTGATGGGAGCCGGCCTTTACAACAACACCGCTCAACAATGACGTCACCATCATCACCGCTTGAGTGGTATTCGTGGTAACTGGGCACAGTTGGCAACTCTGCTCGAGCGGACACCGCCGAGCGGGAGAGATGACTTGAATTTAACTTTGTACGGCGGCCGTACAGCGGTACGGCGGTGCGGTAGACTTTGTTGTGACGTCATTGTGACGTTATTGTTGTTATATGGCGGCCGTACAAGCGGGATGGTGGGAACCGGGCTTTACCCACTAAACCGTTCCGGCGGTTATGAGAGTGTGTGTGTGTGTGTGTGTGTGTGTGTGTGTGTGTGTGTGTGTGTGTGTGTGTGTGTGTGTGTGTGTGTGTGTGTGTTGTGTGTGTGGGCTGTGTGTGTGTGTGTGTGTGTGTGTGTGTGTATGTGGGGCATGTGTGTGTGTGTGTGGGTGTTGTGTGTGTGTGTGTGTGTGTGTGTGTGTGTGTGATGGCGTGTATGTGTGTGTGTGTGGTGTGTGTGTGTGTGTGTGTGTGTGTGTGGGTGTTTATGTGTGTGTGTGTGAGGGCATGTGTGTGTGTGTGTGTGTATGTGTGTGTGTGTGTGTGTGTGTGTGTGTGTGTGTGTGTGTGTGTGTGTGTGTGTGTGTGTGTGGCGGGGGTTCATAAAGGCAGTGAATGGATAGCAGTCATTCTTTCGCGTCAAGAGTATTGAACTCCAATAATTGCCTTGCCCCAAAAACCCTCCTGCCTTCCTCTCCTCCTTCCTCTCACCTGGCTAAAACTCTTCCTTCGCCTCCTTCCTGTCTTCCTCCTCCTTCCCGCCTTCCCCCTCCTTCCTCTCACTTGGCTAAAACTCTTCCTTTCCCTCCTTCCTGCCTTCCTCCTCCTTGGCTAAAACTCTTCCTTTGACCCCTTCCTGCCTCCTTACTGCCTTCCTCCTCCTTCCTCCCACTTAGAACAAAACTCTTCCTTCGCCTCCTTCCTGCCTTCGTTCCTCTCATATATTTAACCTTCATCTACTTCCTATATACTTCTTTTCCATTTGCTTCCTCACCTCATAAGCTTCCTTCCTCCTCCTCCTCCACTTTTTTCTTCTTTCAAAAGTCTCTTGTTCTCCTTCCTCCATCATTAACCCATATTTTCTTCCTCTTCAGTTTTCTTTTACTTTGTCTTTTCTTTCACCTTTATTTTTTTTTAGTAACTCTCTCTCTCTCTCTCTCTCTCTCTCTCTCTCAATCATTTTCCCTCCACTCAGCATGTTTCTACCTCTTTTTCTTCTTCCTCTTAAGTCAGCATGTCCTCCTCCCCCTCCCTTTTCTCCCCCCTCCCCTCCCCTCCCCCCCTCCCTCTCTTAACAAGCAGTCACAACAAGGTCAAGATACTTACACTGACCCTCTCTTCCTATTGGTCGATGGTGTACCTTCCTCGTGCACTGATTGGTTGGAAATACCTGCCCTTCTCTTTCCCTTCTTCACAAATTATTTTACAATCCCTTCCTTTACTATTACAATCACTTTACCATTATTTTTTTATCCCCTCTCAGTCTTTACATATGTTTTTCCTCGTCCTTATTTTCTTCTACTCCTCCCCTTCTTATGCTTCTTACATCTTTAAAATAGCTTATGTCGCCTCTTTCTCCATTTCGTATTCTTTGTTTTCTCTATAAAATGCATCTCTCTCCCCTCTCTCTCTTCTCCCTTCTCTCTTTCTTGATCCCACTCCCTGTTACTAGTCTCCCTTCCCCTCCCACGTTTTGCACTCCCTACCACTGCACACCTCTCTCTCTCTCTCTCTCTCTCTCTCTCTCTCTCTCTCTGTACTTGCAAAGTGTCTAGATAGGATCAAAGTCTCTCTCTCTCTCTCTCTCTCTCTCTCTCTCTCTCTCTCTCTCTCTCTCTCTCTCTCTCTCTCTCTCTCCCCGTCAGGGTGGCGCGGTTGGTAGAGCTACGGGCTCGCGTGCAGAGTCCCTGCATTCGGTCAGCGGTTCGAGCCCACCAAGTTCGTCCTGGCGTGGTGGCGCTTTGTATAGTCAATAACCTTGTAGTTGGTGCTTGCAAAGTGTCTAGATAGGATCAAAGTATCTTATCTTATCTTATCTCTCTCTCTCTCTCTCTCTCCCTAATTTTTCCCCTTATCTTCCCTTCCTTAGTTACTTCCTTATACTTTACCTCTCCTCCCCCCCTTACCACTAACCCCATCCCCCCCCTACCACTAATCCCCAATTCCCCCCAGGCGTCATCTCCCTAACGAGGTGACTGTCTTCCCTCATCCCCCCCTTCCCCCCCTCCCCCGTGGGAATTCCTGCACATTCCTTCCCACACACTACCCTCGTCCCTATCCCTCCCTCTATATCTCCCTACTGATACTCTCCCTCCCTCTTCCCCTACCTGCTTTTCCCTATGCAACTGCACTTCCCTCTCCTCTCCTTCTCTCTCTCTCCTCCTCCTCTTCTTCCTACCTTACTTAACTTCCCTATCCAACAGCACTTCACTTCTCTTGCTTTCTCTCTATCCTCCCTTCCCTTTCCTTCACTTCTTCCTACCTACCTTGCCCTCCCTATCCAACTGCACTTCCCTTCTCTTCCTCCCTCTCTCTCCTCCCTTCCCTTCCCTCTCCTCTTCTTCCTACCTTCCTTACCCTCCCTATTATCTGTACTTCCCATCTCTCCCTCTCTCTCTCTCCTCCCTTCCCTCTCCTTTTCTTCTTCCTACCTTCCTTATCCTCCCTATTATCTGCACTTCCCATCTCTCTCTCTCTCCTCCCTTCCCTCTCCTCTTCTTCCTACCTTCCTTACCCTATTATCTGTACTATCCTTCTCTCCCTCTCTCTCTATCCTCCCTCTCCTCTTCTTTTTATCTTACTTAACCTCCCTATCCAACTGCTCTTCCCTTCTCTCCCTCTCTCTCCTCCCTTCCCTTCCCTCTCCTCTTCTTCCTACCTTCCTTACCCTCCTTATTATCTGCACTTCCCTTCTCTCCCTCGCTCTCGCTCTCTTCTCCTCCCTTCCCTCTCCTTCTCTTCTTCCTACCTCCCTATGCAACTGCTCTTCCCTTCTCTCCCTCTCTCCTCCCATTCTCTTTTTCCTACCTTCCTTACCCTCCTTATTATCTGCACTTCACTTCTCTTCCTCTCTCTCTTCTCCTCCCTTCTCTTCTTCCTCCCTTGCCTCCTACTAGCCCGTCAGGGTGGCAAGGTTGGTAGAGACGTGAGTTCGCAATGTGCAGCGTCTCTGTGCATTCGGTCAGCGGTTCGAGTCCGCCTAGTTCGTGCTGACGTGGCGGCGCTTTGTATAGTCAATAACCTTGTAGTTGGTACTTGCAAAGTGTCTAGATAGGATGAAAATCTTATCTTATCTGCCTCCTACTATACTTACCCTCCCTATGAATTTGCACGTCCTCTCCCTCTCTCTCTCTCTCTCTCCTTCCCTCCTTCCTTAACCTCCTTCTACTTACATACATATATTCAATCTCCCTTCATCCCTCCCACCCTCAAGGTAAAGGTAAACAATGTAAACAACTAAAGACATCAATAAATAAACAAACTGTGACCCACTTCCTTCCTTCCTTATTATTTAGGCCTAATATCAAGAGGCCTATGCAACAGCAGCAGCACTCAACACAAGAACAACGTAAGTCTCTCTCTCTCTCTCTATGAAGGAGGCCCTTGATGTCTCCGAAAGGCGCTCCTCCTCCTGCTGGCGTGCAATTGAGAGAGAGAGAGAGAGAGAGAGAGAGAGAGAGAGAGAGAGAGAGAGAGAGAGAGAGAGAGAGAGAGAGAGAGAGAGAGAGAGAGCCAATATACTGTACCGAAAACAATGCATTTAACCCCGCAGCGAAAGGATATAAAGAGAGAAGGGAAGAAAAATAGGAGAAAGAAAAATTGACGGTAAGCATGAGAGAGAGAAGGAAGAGAGAATGGAGAGGTGAAAAAAGAAAGCATGGAAGGAAAAATACCTCAAAATAACGGGGAAAAGAAGGAGACTTTAAAATAATGAGAGAGGGTGAGGAGCAGTGTTGTAGTCAAGACCAGACCCTCCGAGACCAAGACCAAGACCAGACCTTCCGAGACCAAGCCCAAACCCTTCGAGACCAAGACCAAGACCAGACCCTTCGAGACCAAGACCAAGACCAGACCCTCCGAGACCAAGACCAAGACCAGACCCTCCGAGACCAAGACCAGACCTTCCGAGACCAAGACCAGACCCTCCGAGACCAAGACCAGACCCTTCGAGACCAAGACCAAGACACCAGACCTCCGAGACCAAGACCAGCCCTCCAGAGACCGAACAAGACCAAACCCTCGAGACCCAAGACCAAACCCTCGAGACCAAGACCAAACCCTCCGAGACCAAGACCAAACCCTTCGAGACCAAGACCAAGACCCTCCGAGACCAAGACCAGACCTTCCGAGACCAAGACCAAACCCTTCGAGACCAAGACCAAGACCCTCCGAGACCAAGACCAAACCCTTCGAGACCAAGACCAGACCTTCCGAGACCAAGACCAAACCCTTCGAGACCAAGACCAAGACCAGACCTTCCGAGACAAGACCAAACCCTCCGAGACCAAGACCAAGACCCTCCGAGACCAAGACCAGCCCTCCGAGACCAAGACCAGACCCTCCGAGACCGAGACCAAGACTAGACCTTCCGAGACCAAGACCAGACCATCCGAAACAAGACCAGTCTCGAGACCTACAACACTGGTGAGGAGAATGCAAGTATTCCCTAATGATAGATAACTGAAAGGAAACATATGGAAGAACAAGAAGAGGAAGATAATGATGATGATGAAGGTATAATAACAGGTTAGGAAAGACGATGTGAAGAAGAAGGAGAGGAAGAAGACAAGAAAAGATAAAGAAAGAGGTGAAAAGAGGAGACAAGAGTATAGGGAAGTAAAAATAAATAAAATAATTAGCAGAGAGAGAGAGAGAGAGAGAGAGAGAGAGAGAGAGAGAGAGAGAGAGAGAGAGAGATGATGAAAAAGATGATATGAAGAAGAAAAAGAAGATAGAGGAAGAAGATAACGCGATCCAGATAGAAGCAAGAGGTGAAACGAGGAGGTACAAGTATAGGAAAGTGAAGATATATGAATTAGCACAGAGAGAGAGAGAGAGAGAGAGAGAGAGAGAGAGAGAGAGAGAGAGAGAGAGAGAGAGAGAGTTAGGACATCGGACACCCCGAGAGGCTCAACAGCAGCACCCATGCCCGACACCCGATAGCGCCAAGCCTACAGATATCCGATAACTTCTCCCTGTCCACTACCACCACCACCACCCACTACCTTCACCACCTCCACCTCCACCACTACCTCCACCACCTCCATCACTACCTTCACCCCCACCCCCACCCCACCCCTGTAGATCTTGAAAGCAATATGGGCAAGGGTGGCAGGGTAGGCAAAGGAACACCTATACCGCCCCTGTTATGTCTTTATTTGCAGGGAAACTCTACAGAGGAAATTGGTAGTGGTGGTGAAATGGTAGTGGTTGGTGGGTAGCAGTAGAAGTAATAGTGGTGGTGGTAGTAGTAGTAGAAGTAATAGTGGTGGTGGTAGTAGTAGTAGAAGTAGTATACAGTAGTAGTGGTAGTAGTAGTAGTAGTAGTAGTGTAGTAGTTGTAGTAGTAGTAGTAGTAGTAGTAGTAGTAGTAGTAGTAGTAGTAGTAGTAGTAGTAGTAGTAGTAGTAGTAGTAGTAGTAGTAGTAGTAGTGATGGTTGTAGTTAACCCCTTCACACCCAGATCTTTCCTTTGCTATAAAAAATTGTATGTTGTCGAGCCATAAAATTACAAAAAGTAACTGAATATATTAAATTAGTTAGTCGACAAGGATACTAAACAGGTCATATCTATAAAATATCGCTTATATTCACTACAAATTGTCTTATGATACCCAAATTACAATGGAAATTACGTTCTGGTTCTCAAGGGGTTAAAGGGATAATAGATACAATAGGAAAAAATAAACAAATACATGAAGACAAACAAGGCAGAGAAAGAAAGAAAGGCAATAAGTAGGTAAGTAAATAAGAAAATAAGAAAGATATAGAAAGAAAGAAGGAAAAATACGAAATCTTCCTATCTTCCAAACTCTAACTTATAATGTTAAAGGAAGTCACTTACTATAGGTAAACGTTATAGGAAGTCATATAAGTTGGCTAAATGTAGATATTCTTCAGTCTCAGTCTCTCTCTCTCTCTCTCTCTCTCTCTCTCTCTCTCTCTCTCTCTCTCTCTCTCTCTCTCTCTCTCTCTCTAATAATATTTTTCGTTTATGCAGCTTCTTCTATTTCATGGGAGGCGAAGGAGAGAAGCAGCAAACGACAAAAAAAAATTGTGGAAGGAGGGAGGAAAAGCGAAGGAACAGGTGGAGAACATAGGTAAGAGGAAGAGGAAGAGGAAGAGGGGTGAAGGTAACTTAGGTAAGACGCGCCGTGACGGAGGGAGAAGAGGAAAGGTAGTGAGGGGAGGAAGGTAGGAGGGGAGGGAGGAAGGAAGGGGAGGTAGGGAGGTAGGCAGTAGGTAGACAGGTTGGGTTTGAGGGAGGTAGATATAACTATTTCAGGGATGGAAGAAAGTAGTAGTAGGAGAGAGAGGGAGGGAAGAAGGACATGGAGGTAGGAATGAGGGACGGAAAGAGACATAAGGAGGTAGGAATGAGGGAAGGAAAGACATCAGTAGGTAGGAATGAAAGAAGGAAAGAGATATAAGGAGGTAGGAATGAGAGATGGAAAGAGACATGAGAAGGTAGGAATGAAGGAAGGAAAGAGACATGAGGAGGTAGGAATGAAGGAGAGAGACAGGAGGTAGGAATGAGGGAAGGAAAGAGACATATGGAGGTAGGTATGAGGGAGGGAAAGAGACAGAGGTAGGAATGAGGGAAGGAAAGAGACATGGAGGTAGGAATGAAGGAAGGAAAGACATAAGTAGGTAGGAATCAGGAAGGAAGGACAAGGAGGTGGAATGAAGAAGGAAGACATAAGTAGGTAGGAATGAGGGAAGGAAAGGGACATCAGGAGGTAGGAATGAAGGAAGAAAAAGGACATGAGGAGGTAGGAATGAGGGAAGGAAAGAGACATAGGGAGGTAGGAATGAGGAAGGGAAGGGACATCAGGAGGTAGGAATGAGGGGGAGAAAGGGACATCAGGAGGTAGGAATGAGGGAATGAGGTGTTAGAGAGAAGCGGAACCTGGTATGGAAATGAGAACAGTGAGAGAGGAATGCTGGGAGGAATGAGATAGCAATGGCATGATAAAGGGAGGTGGAGAGGCAGTAGAGGGGAAAGGAGAGAAGCAGATTAAACTAGCATCTGGGAGGGAGGGAGGGAGAGGTGGAGGGAGGATTAGGAGGGAGTGCAAATGGAGTAGCATGTGAAGGAAAGGAGAGGAGGGAAAGGAGAGGAGAGGAGAGGAGAGGAGGGAAAGGAGACTAGACTAGCAATAGGCTGGAAGGAGAGACGGGTATAGGAGGCACGCAAGGGAGAGGAGGGACACTGGCCTTGCATAGAGGGAGATAAGAGGAAAGGGAAGAGGGAAGAAGGGTTAGGCAAGGTTACTCATGTCACTCCTCAAGGTAATCTAAGGCGACGGCGGCGATGGTGGTGGTAGCCAGAAAGGGGAGGAAGGTAGCTAGAAATAGGCGGTACCAAGTGATACCTCCTGAAGAAGTCTTTTTTAATCACAAAGGACTAATAGCGGTTGGTAGCCAGAAAGGGAACAAAGGTAGCTAGAAATAGGCGCCACCAAACAATACCTCCTGAAGAAGTCTATTTTTTAATCACACAGGACTGAGCAAGGGCAAAAAAAAGAAGTAACAAAGTCCGCTGAATTGTCAATCCCTATAAAGAAGACAGTAAGAGAATAAAAAAAAAAAAAAAGGGAATGGGCCAAATTTTAGTCTGCCTAGAGATAGAAATTTTAGTCAAGAAGAGATAGTCCGCTCCTCGTCCCCTTCGTCGCTGCGGCAGGAACTTACAAGACTACATCTCATAAAATCTTCCTTTTTATACGAGGCTTTGCGGTGGTGCTATCAAGACCCATTAAGGTGAAACTGTAACTCAATACCTGCAAACCTTGATCCCGGTGTTCCCGTCGGCCTTGTCCCTCGCCCGCCACCGCCAAGCTAACCTCCAGACACTCCACGGCTTCTCCAGACAGCTATATCGAATTCATAGTGTCTCGCATAGTGGTGCATTAAAATCAGTCAATAATGAGACCTGAGTTAGCCTCTCTCCTTTATTTTTCCAAGGACGGAACCTGATTTTGTCCTGTTCCTGGTAATCTCTCTCTCTCTCTCTCTCTCTCTCTCTCTCTCTCTCTCTCTACTGTACTCTAGCAAAGGTAAACAAAAAATATAAGTTCCACCTAGGGTCCTAGATAGACTCCCACCCAGGTCCTGTCGAGGCTATGGGTTCTCTCCAGACAGTTCTATCAGCGTATTAAGAGCTTCAATACCTCGCCTCTGCCCGCGCCCCACGAAGCCAAAGGAAAGGCCGCGTCCCATACAGCCGCCCTATAGTCCAATTGTGAAGGCCACCAGAGTAATCGAATTAGACACCACCATTCCGCCATCTTGCGCCCTCCTCCTCCTCCACCCCTGCTTTCCCCTCAGCAGGCCGGCGTGAAGAGTAGCTGCGTGAGAGGCCACCATTAACGTCAAAGGACACCCATAATGCACCGCGGCCGCCCTCGCATTTCCATAAAGGACGAGGTGGAGTTAAAATGGAAGATCGCTGTGGCAGCCTCACACAAACAGCACGGACGCTTATTACCCAAGTCTGGAAAGGATCGCCTACTTCACTCTTGAACACGTCAGGTTAGGTTACGGTTCGGTTTCCTTACCGATATAATAATGGTAACTTTGTGTGTAACCCGGACATCTCCATGCTAAATCCTCACCTCCACTATAATACATCCCCCTACCTCCCCTGCCATGCCACCCCCTGCCCCTACCATGCCAGCCCCCTCCCTCCCTCACCTGCCCCTGCCGCCAACACCCCTGTCAAATCTACCATCCTGTTAACCAAAATTTAATCTATTGCGCAGCGCTTTACTTCAATTACACATTCTGACCGCTAACAGATACTTCCCATGTGATGGCGCCGCCCCCTCGTCCTACCCTGGGTATACCGTCAAGGCCTCCTAGAACACAGCAGGAGGTGTTCTAGGAGGCCTTGTACCGGGCGGGCATTAAAAAGCCTCGTCCTGTGCGCTTCATACTGATAAGTCTTGTGTATCCTGTTGTTTTTTTTGTCGTGGCGTCCCAAGCGATCTCTCTCTCTCTCTCTTCTGTCTCACTTTTTTTTGTCGTGGTGTCCCAAGCGACCTCTCTCTCTCTCTCTCTCTCTCTCTCTCTCTCTCTCTCTCTCTCTCTCTCTCTCTCTCTCTTCTCTCTCTCTCACAGTGTTAGCGGAGGTTTACGGAGCGGAGATAAAGCCAATGTCAATACTTTACTATGTATACGTGCTGGTCGCAAAAGCCAACCTCCGAATCCCTGCAACTGGAAGGCCGGGTATAACACTGCGCTTGCTTCCCTGTTTCCTTCCTTCCTTCCTTCCTTTCCATCCCTCCTTTATTCTTTCCCGGGAAATGGTACAAGAAGTGGAAAAGGGGCGCAGAGGACGGGTAGAAAAGATAAAAATGCATCTAATTACGTTCTTTTTTAAGTGACTCCGATTTCCCTCTCGTTCCTCCTAAACTACGTCTCATTTTTTTCCGATTTCCTGCAGCGATGAAGGAAAAAAATAAAAGAGAGGGTTTTCCTTCCTTCCTTCCTTCTCCCTGGCAGCTCAACCAATTAGCCCACCTCTGACCCAAACGCCTGTAATTAGGTAGCACCCCCCCCCCCACCACACTCCTACCTCACCCACCCCCCTACCCACCACCACCATTAAACATAGCCCCTGTCCTCCTACCCAACCCCCACCTCTATCCCCCCACCCCCAAAACCCCGCTTCTACCATTCCCCCCATTACCCCCGCCTAACGAATGGTCCAGCTTTATGAAACAGCTGAGTTAGGATGTAGCTAACTTTAAAAAATAATTAAATTCTCCCTATTTTTTCTTCATCTTGTGGATAGCGCTGCAGACGTGTTCATCAAAGTCACTTAACGAGACGAAGAATAGGCGGGTCACGAGTATGTGGGTGGGCGTGTGGGCGGGCGTGTGGGCGGGCGTTGGGCGGGTGTTGGGCGGGCGTGTATTGGGCGGGTGTTGGGTGGGCGGGCGTTGGGCGGGTGTTGGGCGGGCGTGTATTGGGCGGGTGTTGGGTGGGCGGGCGTTGGCGCGGTGTTGGCGCGACGTGTATTGGGGTTGGGGGCGGGCTGGGCGGTGTTGGCGGGGTTGTATTGGGGTGTTGGTGGGCGGCGTAGGCGGTATTGGACGGGTGGGCGGGCGGGCTGGTTGGCCAGGGTCGCACTTTATTCTCCCATGTTTTGTCTATTTTTAGGCACATACCCGCGGCCACAATACAGCCGGCAGGTGCTCCTTATGCTCGCGCCAATCAAATTCGGGTCTTGAGGCTACACGATACTGCAAAATAAGTTAAGAGTACCTAAGTTTTTTTCCCGTATTTTCGTTGTCTTGAGCTAAATCTCTAATCCATAATGAAAAAATATAGCTCGTGGTTCTTGTAAAATACATAAAATACGAAACTGTAAATTAAGTTCAAAGTACGTAGACGTTTTTGTCCGTATATAAGTTTTCTTGAGGTCAGTTTTATATCTAATCAATAATGGAAAAAATATAGCTCGTGGTTCTTGTAAAATATATCAAATTTTCACCTATCCATTTCTTTTAATTGGTACGAACGTTAATATCTCACTAACCTCTCGCATTGTATAGATCATTTTCATTTCATATCACTCTAAACACTATTTTTTTCCTCCACCATGCAGTATTATTTCCCAGACATTCACATCAAGCATTACCATCTTGTTTAAATAAATATTGTAACTATTCTTTCCTTTCTTTCATATCTCACATTAACCCCTTGACGCCCATGGATTTTTCCTTTACCATATATAAAATCGTCTGTTGTTAGCCATAAAATTACGAAAAGTAACTTAATATACCAAATTAACTAGTCGACAAGGATACTAAACAGGTCATATCTATAAAATATTGCTTATATTCACTAAAAATCGTCTTCTGGCACCCAAATTACAATGGAAATTACGTTTTGGGTCTCAAGGGGTTAACCTGTCAATTTCCAATACTTCACGTTCAATTATACCTCACTCGTATGTTTGTCTTTCAATCGCATCTTACCTTCACTCCCCTCACACATTACGGTTTCTCATCACATATCTCCTTCAATCTATACCTCGCAGCTACATCTTCTCCAGTAATTACGACTATTTTCCAACGTTTGTATTCATCTCCCTCAACAGCTATCACTCACACCTCGATAGCAATATATTCCTGCCACTCACTTCTCATGGACGCTTCAGAACTCTGTGAAAAGCATCGTTGGTGATGGAAAAGAGAAAAAGAGGTTGGTGTGAAAGTATTATAAAGCAACAGCAACAGTAACAAAAGTAGCAGTGACCCAACAAAACAAAAGTAGCAGTGACACAACAAAACAAAAGTAGCAGTGACACAACAAAACAAAAGTAGCAGTGACACAACAAAACAAAAGTAGCTGTGACACAACAAAACAAAAGTAGCTGTGACACAACAAAACAAAAGTAGCAGTGACACAACAAAACAAAAGTAGCTGTGACACAACAAAACAAAAGTAGCAGTGACACAACAAAACAAAAGTAGCAGTGACACAACAAAACAAAAGTAGCAGTGACACAACAAAACAAAAGCAGCAGTGACACAACAAAACAAAAGTAGCAGTGACACAACAAAACAAAAGTAGCAGTGACACAACAAAACAAAAGTAGCAGTGACACAACAAAACAAAAGTAGCAGTGACACAACAAAACAAAATAATAGAAAATATGAATACAAAACAAATGGAGTGCCGCACAAGCAAGGCAACACCCCAACAACATCATATCATCATCATCATCAGATATGTTGTGATAAGCCTTTTCTAGGCTCCCATTTATTTTCCTCAATACTTGCTAGTAATCTTGTGTTTGCGGTCGTGTCTTCAGTTTGTCTTGCATTCCAATTATTGTGTTATTATATATACTTTCTTTACTTCTATTTGTTCACTGTTGTCCTTTTTCAGTAATAAGATTTCTGCAATCTGATCTTCTCATCTGACCTTGAGACTTACACTACTACAGGAGGAACTCGACATGGGAGGAGACAAAGGGCCAACTAGGAGCAAGTAAAGGGGCTTGATGACTGACAAAAAGGGTTCAGAAAGGGCTACAGGGATAACACGGGACTCTATACATGGGTTAGATTGATATATTGAGGTGAGGAAAGGGAGTAATGAGAGGCTCTAAATTGAAGTGAAAATGTAGGAAATTGAAGTGAAAATGTAGGAAATTGAAGTGAAAATGTAGGAAATTGAAGTGAAAATGTAGGAAATTGAAGTGAAAATGTAGGAAATTGAAGTGAAAATGTAGGAAATGAAGTGAAAATGTAGGAAATTGAAGTGAAAATGTAGGAAATGGAAGTGAAAATGTAGGAAATGGAAGTGAAAATGTAGGAAATTGAAGTGAAAATGTAGGAAATTGAAGTGAAAATGTAGGAAATGGAAGTGACTTGACTAAATGAAGCAAAAAAGGGAGAGAAAATGCGAAAAAAAATTGATGTTGGGACAGAAAGAAAGAAAATGAATAGCTAAAACAGTATTTAGTTGGCTATATATTTTACCTACATAACATACTTATTTTCCTTTTCAAATAGAGAAACAAATATTTGTTCTATGTTGGGTCAGAAAGAGAAGAAAATAAATAGTTGAGAGTATTTTGGTTGGCTATATTTTCTGCCTA
>JACEEZ010016575.1:95000-147500 GCA_016584305.1 Chionoecetes opilio
CCTTGTAAAACCTCTAATTTGTTGTCCATATCGTGGCTTCTCTTGACGGTTAAGGGTGACAGCTACTTGGACGAGGTGGTGTATCGTGCTTCCTGAAATTGCTTCGCGTGTTATAACTTTTTGCTCCTTTATCATCACGCGAGGAGGAATATTAGTGTTCTCGTGATCTGCCCAATCCTCGACCGTCGCCTCACGTGACTGGGAATGTTCTGCTCCAGACTCTAGCAAGGAACAGGATCGTCCCAGCACACACCCTGAAGCTCTGAAGAGGCCGTGCGTTCACCCTTCACAATGCAGCCCAGGATGAACTCAAGCCCTCCACCCCCAGGAAGAATGAGGCGTTTGTCCTTATATCCTCGTCCTAACGGGCTTCATTCTTCCTTTCATACAGTCCTTATGCTACTACCTATCTATTTACCCCCCCCCCGCGCCCCCTTCCATGTACACCATGTAACCAACACCTTTAATGCATTAGAGAATCTTGCCGAGTCCTCCCCTACACGACAAAATTGCACCACTCCTGCCCTCCATTCCCCCCAGTACTTTAAAAAGCCACCCTATCTCGCCCTTCTGTCTTATACATAATCGGCATTTCTTACCAGGCACTCTACGCAAGCATTTTCTATCCCTATTGATTATTCTATGCCCTCGCTAAAGCTCCTCTGTTCTTGGCTAGACTACGTTATCTCTTGGCTTTTACCATCTGCATAAAGTGTACCTTCCCTCCTAATGGAACTCACAGCAATCCATGTTATGTGTTAATACTTTCCTCGTGATGTGGTAGTCTCATACACTGCAATCTCTCTCTCTCTCTCTCTCTATTTCTCGATAAATTTATGTACTCTACTCCGCAGTCTGCATGCAGGTCAACATAATATAAACATGGATACACCAACTCAATTACGGGGTGTGCTGGCTAGTGTGTGGCGTCACGCTCCTGACTGTAACGCAAACATGCATTCACCAACAACAAAAGAACTACACCTCAGGAACTTGCTGGCAAACGCATGATATCATAAGTCCTCAAAGATGCATAGTGTTAATTAATGCAATAATGCAGGTGACATTATAACGTCTGTAATAACCCAATGAGGTGTTAATGTATCCAGTGGTAGGGACTTACGCTCTCAGGGGTACGCATTATTACCTTCAATAATGCCTGCACGAGTCCCGTAAGCCCAGCAGGAAGCTCTCGCCTGCCAACACCGATATATGAGCCACTTGGTGCATTAACTAGATTAATGCTGAACTTTAACACCCTTCCTTATGCTTATGGTCCATGACTGTGCTTTAGTATATAAATGAGCATAACTTCCGCAGTTTATCGTGCTCATAGTCTTGATTCCCACGACTCTTAGGTGACCGCAATCTGGGGCAACGCTGCCAATCAGCACACGCAGGTTCAAAGCTCATCCAGGCTTTTACAACATGGGGTGAGCGTGTGGTGTGAGGCCCCTGTGCTACCCATTGTCGGTCTCCATGAGTTTTAAGCTCTTTGCAGGAAGGTAATAGCTGGCGATCACGAATCCAGTGCATGATCAAGCCGGTGGGTGAATGACACACATCCTGCCCTCAGCCCACGGGGTCAGCCTTGTGTGTGGAGTCAAGTTTGTTGCTTTGTTTCCCACCTCATGCTGATTTTAAAGTAAAGTTATGGGCAAATCTCCTTTAGGCTTAAGTTGTAGCTTGTAGGCCTAGTATGTCAACAGCTAATGAATCACATGCCAGTTGGGAGCACAAGGGCGCCCCTCACTGACGAGCCGGGGCAGACCCACGCCAGCAGATAAAGCAACATTGTATGCTAAGTGGCCGGCCGGCGCCTGTGTGATGGGTGACGCCTGCATACAAGCCCCCGACGACCAGCACACGCCAGTTGGAGGCAATTAGGATACCAGCAACGGCACGAAAGTGAACTTCCCGTTCCCAGGAGGAGTAATGCTGCCGACAACCTGAGTGAAGAAGGCCCTGCATGAAGGCTACACACGGGGCGGGAAGCATGTGTGCGGCGCCTGGGGGCCTGGGTGAGGAAGGAAGGGGGAGGGGAAAAGGAACGTTCATACAAACAGAAGGGCTGTTTTCAGAGGAAGAGGCTACATGGCGCTTCCAACACCTACCTGATATTGGCTGTGACGGGACGCTCTCGCGGAAGCCCTGGCCCCTGTACACACTCCTGACGGCGGAGCAGGATTCGGTGGCGGCGCCGGCAGTGGAGGGAACGTCTACGGCTAACCACAGCATCACCGCCACCGCCGCTGCCCAACACACACGCTCCCTCCTCGCCATTCTCCACCTACAAAAATGCAGCACACCTCGTACACTTATCCACGGAGCTCCCTCCAGCACACGCTGCTCTGGGTGGTGGCGGTAGTGGAGAGGCGAGGAGAAGAGGTTTTCAATGATCGAACCCTTGGGGGGAGCTCGATTCTCCGTCACCGCCAAAGCCGCTACACTACACTTTCATTTTGGGTGAACGGAACCCAAGCACTCCCTCCCCCACCAAGAGACCACAGACGACTCGTTTGAGGTCTCGACCCTGACTGCGGCGTCAGACCAACGTCTTGTACTCACTCACAAACTAGTCTGGCATTACCGCTTCAACCCGCACTCTACCGTGTCCTTGCGCGAAAAAAATAAGTCCAAGTCATGGAAACCTCACCATGTCAATATGTTTTGTTGATAAATATGACACTAAGGGAAATCGATTTTTGGCAACTTGTACGTCCGACAGGCGCGCGACGCCCTGCCCCCTCCATGAGTCCGCCCCTCCCCCCGTGCCCCTCCCCCATCCTGCTGCCTCCCCTAACCCGCCTTTCGTAGCAGCAGCTGTTCCGTTTTCCAACTCACACACCATCTGCATCCAATTCTCCCTGGTATCTGCAAAATATGTCCAGAACTTTGTCGTGCAGGCTAGGGTGGCGGTGTAGGTCACGAAACAAAGGAAAGCTACAAGCAGGGTAGCAACACACCGTCACCCAGCCGGACAACAGGGTGGTGTGTGTGTGCGTGTGTGTGTGTGCCAGACAGAGCCAGCCAGCCGGAGTTTTGCGAGAATAATTGTAGAAGATCGATCAGGAGAAAGAGGGAGGGAGGGGAAAAAAGAGAGAATCCCATGGTATACCAGTTAACGGATGTCCTCACAGCTGCGTTTAGGGTACAGTCTAGCTCGCTGATGCCCTCACTGACTCCGAACGTAACCAACACTCGATCAGGCTAAACACGTAACCTCTCAACAAAGCTTGCAAATGTTGATAATTTGTCATTGTTTGGCTCTATTATGACGTGAGTTTTTATTTTTTAGATAATCACATTCACGCATGGATTACAAGCAATGCGTTTAAGTCCCTCTGCTTTTGAGTGAATGTCCTTGAAATAAAGAAAAAGAACACATATGCCGCCACCACCACACATCACGATTAGCAAAATAAGTACAGTTGAGGTTACGAGCTTAAGTAAGATAAGAAGATTGCGTGGCGGCTGGTTGGTTAGTTTGGTTAGTGGTGGAGAGAGAGAGAGAGAGAGAGAGAGAGAGAGAAGGCAAGTGAATAAGACAAAGAGAAGGAATAGAGTTAGTAGAGGTAGGTAAGTAAAGTGATAAAAAGTGTAAGGGTGGAGGAGGAAAGAAGTGCTTACAGACGAGAGAGCTATATATTGGGTTTGGTAAGTTGTATAAAGCAGCAAACTATGCAGATCAAATTATTCGCTAAGGGAGAGGGAAGCCAAGATATTGTCGAATGGAAATGGAGATGCTCACAAGAGAATACAAATGAGTGGCCCTATTGAGATCAAAAGACTAACATTAAGAGATAGGGAAACGGAGGGGAAAGGGAAAACTTAATAAAAAGACAGGACAATGATATGAAACAAAAGGAGAAGCGAACAATATTAAAGAAAATGGAAATGTGAAGATAGAGGAAAAGAGGGAGAATTATCTGACACAATGAGGAGAAAACGCAAAGGAAAGAAATTGAAACACGAGAATGGAAATTAAATTGTTGAACAGTAATGTGGCGAGAGAGAGAGAGAGAGAGAGAGAGAGAGAGAGAGAGAGAGAGAGAGAGAGAGAGAGAGAGAGAGAGAGAGAGAGAGAGAGAGAGAGAGAGAGAGAGACCAATGAACAAGATGCTAGATTTAATGCAAGGAGGCTAATGAGGAACCAAGTTGTAGTAGCCAAGGTCAGCAAGAAGATACGCCACAACCCAAGATGCAATGCGTGCAACATGTAACTTTGTGGACATGTGGCAGGACGCAGCCGATTTATTGTTGCACTGAGGAGGAGGACGAGGAGGAAGAAGCAGAAGCAGAAGCAGAAGCAGAAGAAGAAGAAGAAGAAGAAGAAGAAGAAGAAGAAGAAGAAGAAGAAGAAGAAGAAGAAGAAGAAGAAGAAGAAGAAGAAGCAGAAGCAGAAGAAGAAGAAGAAGAAGAAGAAGAAGAAGATACAGAAGAAGGGATAGGAGAAGGAGGAGAAATAAGATGAATGTAGACAAAAATAAGAAGGATGACAAATAGAGAAATAAAATCTGAAAATAAATCACAAACTTCATCTTACGAGTTGCTCCGTTAAACAAGGAAATTAAGAGGTGGAGAAAGATAGCAAGGAGGAGAAAGAGTACGAAGAAAAGAACACTAACCGGCACGGATTAAAACAGAGAAGTTAGAATAAATCACAAGCTTCTTTACGTTGAATTAGAGGCATGAGTTCACCAGATGGACAAGACGAGACATTGTGGGTTCATTTCTCTCTCTCCCGCCCTCCGCTACGATGACTCACAGGGGTACGTACGCTTCTCGCCGGTTTATGGGCATGTCTCGCGCTTGGGGTCGTAATGAGAGAGAGAGAGAGAGAGAGAGAGAGAGAGAGAGAGAGAGAGAGAGAGAGAGAGAGAGAGAGAGAGACAAGAGTACAAGCCAGTTCCTCTCGCCCACCTACATGCAAGAGTGATGAGGCAGGTGGAGGTATTTGTTGTGTTGAGTGTGTATGTAGTGAAGATCGTGTTTTGAGGGCCGGTAAGGACTCGAGGGATAGAAGAGTGTGTACATATGTCACTCCCTTGCTGTGTAGGTCTTTGTTGCACCTTGTAGTTTGTCTTTGTATTATGTCATGGGTCTCTCCAGCCTTACTTGCTGTCTTCATTCCTTCTCCTTCTTTTCCCTCGTTTGTTATTTCCTTTTTTTTGTCTCTTGTTTTTTCTTCTTCGGTATTTTGTATATATAATTATAATCCATCCGCTTCTCTCTCTCTCTCTCTCTCTCTCTCTCTCTCTCTCTCTCTCTCTCTCTCTCTCTCTCTCTCTCTCTCTCTCTCTCTCTCTCTCTCTCTCTCTCTCTCTCTCTCTCTTTTTTTTTCTCTCTCTCTCTCTCTCTCTCTCTCTCTCTCTCTCTCTCTCTCTCTCTCTCTCTCTCTCTCTCTCTCTCTCTCTCTCTCTCTCTCTCTCGCTCTCAGAAAGGACGGCAAATAACAGCATTATCTCCCTGTCCATTTACTGTATGTCATAACACGCCTAACTCCCTCTGATCATAAAACAAATAACAGGTCATGGCTCGTCCTTAATAAAAACCAAACTTAATCCTCAGAACATCAAATAAGTAACAACAAATAAGAAGTTAGCAAGAATTTCTAAGTTCCTTTTGTTACCATGTAGTACAATGAAGCATGTCAAAAGAGAATAACGAGTTGAATGATATATGCTTTCCTTCACTAGAGGACTATAACGCCTGGCTGAGTATGCCCTATATATACACGCATGCATACATCATACATCATAAGCACAAAGGCGATGTCATGAAACTAATATAATAACAGACCCAGCCATTTTTTTCCACAAGACCTGAGCCTCATCCTCCACCTGCTCCTTCACCTCTATAGACAGCAGAAAAGTATTGCATAATCGAATAAAGACACCAGCGGATAAGAGGACAAACGAATGAATGAGGAAAGAAAATACATTGATTGTAAACTTGTGGCACCTACCAGTCACACCGCCACGCCGCCGCCACAGTTAGAGCCAGGCTGTTTATCCCTATCAGCCCCGACAGGACCTCCCGCTGCATCGTTCACGCCAACCACATTAGTCTCGTTCTCGCTGACTTGTGGCGCCTCCTGCAGGGCCTCTTGACTGTCTTCAGAATGCCCCTGACGCCACTTGAATGTATTGGAGCCACGAAACATGCGAGACTTCCCCCACGGTCGAGACTTGCCCTTCTTTGTCATGCTGCTGCTCTTGGTTGTTGCTGTTGTCACTGGTAACCCGTCTTCCTGGACCTCCTTCTGACCAGGGACTTCTTCTGCAGGTAACAAAGCTGCACTGGGCAAGGAAATCGTTTTAGCATCCCTGCCTCTTCCCCGACCCCTAATCGTCCTACCGGTGCCCCTGCAATCGCCGGGAGCCGTTGGGTCTGTTGCGTGCCCTTGACCTTCGATTACGTGTATCTGAGGTACGCAGGTTGGCAGTACTGTACACCAGTAGCCTGCGGATGGCCTTCGGGAAGTATCTAAGACTTGCAACTGTAGGAGGTCTGTCACGGAGTCTACCGGGTCCAGGTCAGGCGGTGGCGTCGGGACCTTCCTGGGTCTGCCTCTCGCAGTTTTCTGTTTCCTCTGGTGGGACATGCTGAGCAGACTCTTCGCGTGAGCTGGCTTCGATTTGGTCACGGTCACGTTCTTGGAGGGTGAAATGCGTCCAGGGTCCTCGGACGTCAAAATATGTTCCTTGAGCTCCGAAACATCTGCAAAAATAAGTAACTCAGTTGATTCCCACACTCATCCAACCTCCTGAGTGAGTGTTTCCTATGAGAAGATCTTTGAAAATTTACGTGCATTACCAAACCTAGAGACTATCATTACAATAAGAACGATGAAAATATACTATGTTTGATAAAGCAAACATGATTATGATATGGCAAATGATGCAAGCCACATATAGCTTTGCTTATATACCTTATGACCTATTTTGTGAACTGCTGAGCCCCGATCACCGAATAACTAGTAGTAGCCTAATTATCAGGCTGATGCATTGCGTAATGAAAAGTTTATTGTTATAAGCAAAAACGAACCTTGGAAGGGAATGAAGGTTAGTGGTGGAAAAGTTATGAATTCATCAAACTTTCCTTGCCGTTCACAATAAAATCTTGATGTGACTCAATGGAATTATGTTTCTTTTGATATAACCAATGTGAGCAAACCCTCAGTTAGCTGGTAGAATGTTAATGTTTTCCTTATACCACTGGGGAGGTGACCTCGTGTTAATAAGGGGTTGGAGTGCTTTGCGTAAAACAGCATTTCATTATAAAACTTGAACATGGAAGATATCTAAACCAAGAATCCCTTCCCAGATTTTACCTTTGGTTATAAAGAGACTAACCTTCCCACCAGACATCGTACCTTTATTCAGCATCCGGCTTAGTTCCTGTAAGTAGGCCTTTCTGTGCTTTTCATCGCTGCCGTAGGCATAGATGGTGAGGTTCTTTACGTGGGCGAAGTTGGCGACCACAAATTGGCGCTTGTGGTTAAAAAACACGTGGTTGAACACGCGGTCCAGACTGACGTCGTGCAGCTTCATCTCCAGCGTGTTGCCGCGGTGTTGGAATAGCGTCATCTCACCAGCCTGCAGGGAAGAGAAGGGCACACACGGTTGGGATTATGCCACTATAATTTGTGATACAAAAAAGATGGCAAGTTGTCATGAGATCATACAGGAAGGTGAATTCCTCCTTCTCAGGATTCCAGAGGAAAAAATGATCTTTTATTTCCTGGGAAAATTACACAAATGACGAGCTTTCCTTTAAAGTCCTTCCTTTTATGTCCTTTAAAGGTCAATTATCGAACTTTCAATCAATGAGCCAAACTGTGATCGAATTTAAGATTTTAAACCTCATTTTCATTGGTATTAGAAGCATAAATAATTATAATTATGACAATAGCGTATTACACAGGGTGTCTCAAAGTCTCCATACAAAAAGAAAATTAATATATTCAGCAAAATGCGTAACGAACTTCTTCATACATTGCTAATACTATGCCCTGTTTATTAATGAAGCCAATTTCTGTGTCACTGGATAAGTCAATCGCATACTTGCATAATCACCTGGTGCGCCGACACGAGGTCATCATGAGTGGGATAGACGACTTTGTGTGTTAAAAAATGACAATCATGTTATATCCCCGTTATATCCATGGAGAACATCACTGAATACAACATAAAAGTCGACAGACATGCAAACATCAAGTGACGGATTGCCCGTTCTCCTTATAAGTGAGGTATGTAATGCTAGTTATGCTACACACATATGTACACTGCACACTATACACGACCTAATTTGTTACAACCCGAGTATCCGTTGTTACTCTCTTTTTCCAAGTAATAACAAAAAAGTATAAAGATTTTATTTTCTTCTTTTTAATATCTGTCAACCCAGGAAATGCATGAATCCAGAGATTTACAATTTCTCCCTGAATCACGGGATATTAAAAAAACAAAATAAAAAACAACTAGAGAAGTTTTGTCAGTGTTGTGTCGCGGCAATGATCTCCACTGCCTTGGCCTTTGAACCTTACCAAGTACATAATGGAGCAATTTTGATAAGTAAGGTCATGACATCATAGCAAAATGATATGCTTTTTTTTTTTTAACTGAGAATGTGCGAAGTGTTTCTGACATCACAATTGGGGGCTTGATGCCTACACAGATGGATAGAAACTTCACCACCAATGCTGCATTCTTATTCTTAACTTCATTACCATTACTTATCATAACAACAACAACAACAACTACTACTACCACAATAACAACAAATACTACCACTGCTAACTGCTACAAGCTACAACTATTAGGTTTACTACTACCACCACCACAACAGCAACTACTATAACCTACTTTATATTAACTACTACTCTATACTTTATAGCCTACTACTATATAGTGCTGCTACTCAGGGGCGCCCACAGAGATACCTATAGTGGACGCACATATTATATAGGGCCCACTGTTGATGGGTGTGGGTTGCGAGCGAAGCGAGCCTACTCAGCTGGGGGGTCCGGGGGGGCGCTGTAAGCCCCCTCTGATTTTTTTGCAGTTTTGATCAATTTTGGGGCCTCATAGGGGCCTCATAGGGGCCCCTAAGGGGGCCTTTATAGGGGCCCACACATGCCTGGAGGCTTACAGTGGACGCACGTACGTCCAGTGCGTCCGCCTGTGGGCGCCCCTGCTGCTACTACCACTAGTTTCAGAATCATAATCTCAGTAACCGAGCAGCAAATAATTACTGGTCGACACCAAAAATGGTTCAGAGTTCATTGTATGTGGGTTGGAAAGCATTTTCGCTGCTGATTTTAAAAAATGGCATTGCTTTTTTCTCTTAGCACGTATAGTTTTGAAATATCGGCATTTTAAATTTTAATAGCTATTATAATTATATACGTATATATAATTATATAATTAATCGAAACAATCCCCCTACGTTAATATATATTACTCGTAATTAAATTCTGGTGGTGCCTGCGGCTTTATTAGGACCTAATGTACATATCTGGCAAAAAATATACTTAAATTATGTTCCAAATATATCCGAAAAATGTGCCACATCTTGGAAATATCCGAAAATATGCCAAATCACAGTAAATTTTGACTTTATATATATATATATATATATATATATATAATATATATATAATATATATATATATATATATATATATATACTATATATAGGGTGAGTACTTTTGTGTGTTAGGTATAGTTTTGATCATATGTATATTTAATACCAATTTGAGATCTTGACTGTTCTTCTGAAGAACAGTCTAGATCTGACTGTTCTTCGAACTAGCGCATCTTTCTCTCAAAAAAAATCTCGAAGTTGTGTTCCAAAATATATATATATATATATATATATATATATATATATATATATATATATATATATATATATTATATATATAATATATATATATATATATATATATATATATATTATATATATATATATATTTTGGAACACAACTTCGAGATTTTTTTTGAGAGAAAGATGCGCTAGTTCGAAGAACAGTCAGATCTAGACTGTTCTTCAGAAGAACAGTCAAGATCTCAAATTGGTATTAAATATACATATGATCAAAACTATACCTAACACACAAAAGTACTCACCCTGCTCCATAGTACATCAGAAGTGTTTCTGTAGTTTGCTCTTCCGTTTGTAGGAGCAGCTACTTTCACGTTGTAGGGTCCAGCAATAGTCCCCTATCATGTTGGGACTGAATCGTCCTTGGTATCGGGTTTCCATGGTGGCAATGTCCTGGTGAAACGTTCCCCTGCTCATCACTGACCGCGCCAAGATTCGTTGGGAAGAAATCAAGATGTGAATGGAAAAAGTGGATTTTGAGTGACATCAGAGCCCCAAGCGCATGGTAACTCTTCAACATGTCATTTACAAGTTCCTCATAATTCGATGCTCGAACATTACCTAGGTAGTTCTTTATAACAGCCAAAAACCTCTTCCAAGCAGCTTTTTCCAGAGCAGTTAGGCTCTTTACAAAGTCATCATCATTGAGTAGTTGACGAATTGAGGGCCATTGAAAACACCTGCCTTTACTTTGGCTTCAGATACAGTGCTTTCAAACTTTGCTAACAAATACTGAAAGCCAGCACCATTTTGATCCAGGCCTTCACAAAATTTTTCATTAACCCAAGTTTCAGATGCAATGGAGGTAAGTACACCTTTTCACTGTCAACAAGAGGTTTGTACATACAGTTGAACCTGCAGGTGAGTCTTTCGGTTGTGTTGGCCATTCCCTTTGTTTTGTAATGTTTGCTGTCCGCTCTAGAGTTCCCACAAACAAAGAAAACACATGTGCTTAGTGTAACCTAACTGGAGTCCTAGAAGCAAGGAGATTACTTCAGGTCCCCCACACAGATTCCACTGATGTTCTTCATATTTAACATCAGATAACAAAGTCTTCATAGTTTCATAAGTTTCACTCATTTCATGGCCATGCGCAATTGGAACACTCGGAAGCTTATTTCCTTTATGCAGAAGAACGGCCTTAGCGTGTTTTTTCCTGAATCTATGAACAGCCGCCACTCACTCTTATCATAAGTGTGAGACTCACAAAGTTTTCCATGAGTGTGTCAACATCAAAGCAGTAACAGAGCTTGTGTTCCATCTTGAAGAAGCTTGAAAGTTCTTTATGTCTACGACGAAACGTGGTGATGAGAACTCCTTCTTGTAGCAAATTCCATTCCTTGAGACGAGATCCAAGGACTTCACTTTTCTCCTTGGGTAGATCTAGGTCCCTAGCAAGGTCATGTAGCATTTCCTGACTGATGAATTTGGGCTCTCTGTTGTCTGCCATTTCTTGAAAGTCTGTATCCATGGGATTATCCTCCTCGTTCGAATCTGATTCACTTATAGCACTTGCAATTGGAACATTTGGAACTGGGAGATCAGGACATGTGGCACAGGCCTGATGGCAGAAGGTACGTCAGGATACCTGATTTTAAGCTCGCGTTTTTACTGAATATCCTTTGATGTTAGTGAGGCAGAAGTAGCAGTCAGTACTGTGATCCTTTTGTTCACGCCAACCATTGGGATGCCGAATGCCATGCCTGATGGCCGTTTGCCACGCATCCATCATTCAAGTGTTCGCACAGGGGTTGCATGCTACGTGAGGGGCCCACTTCTTATCTTGATCACCTATACGGCACTTGAAGTAATGCAGATAAGCTGCTTTAACATTCTTTGTAAAGGTTTCTTCAGACTGTCAGGGGTAAAAATTCCACATATGTAACAAAAACTGTCCGATGCATTCACACAGTTACGGCGCTCCATCACAGCCCGGTACAAGGTACTATATACGGTAAACCAACTAAAATTAGGACTCCACTAAATCAAACACATCATATCTGCAAAGAAAAATAAAATGTTTAAACATATGTCAATAGCTGTACGATCAGTAGTAAAAATGTACTACACAGCCTGCTAACCCCTCGCAAATACGCAGCGACGCACACCCTCCCCTGCTCACTGCACAAACCACACTGACTCAAAACACTGCACTGCCCTAAATAGGCTTGAGAAAAGAAAAGATTAAGAGTTTAAAATGAAAACATTGGTGAAACCTATTTCTGCTGATTTTACCCTATTTTTTTCATGAATTGCGTCTGGTTCTCAAAAACTGGACGTGATAGAGTTAATTGAACATCAGATTCGAGTTCAACAGGGTTCGATTTACCTATAATCAGCTTCATTTAGTCCAGAACCATATCTTCGATTTTTTTTGTCGACCAGTGAATTATAATTAACACCCTCCAAATTTACGTCCACGTCCCGCTCTCTGAAAACCACCCCTTAAATTAATATCAAGGCCTAACTGATACAGACCCCATGCTTTTCCCCCCCTGCCCCAAAAGCCTACATAACCATCATCTGCTATAAATACACAGTACACACTCATTTGTATGATCCCCCCAATTAAAACTTAGACACCCCAGAATTCGGGCAAAACTTCCACAACTAATTTTAAACTAACTCGCAATCCTTAACCCAATTTTCCCTAATAACACTTTAAAAAAAAATATAAATTTCACCATATTCTCGGAACGCAACCCGAGCCTATCACTATGCCTATTCTTTGTTCCCCCGGCATTAATCATCTATCTATCAACTATCGCTTTGTACCCTATCACAGCACCCTCTTGAAACACGCATGGTACGTACGCCCTGTATTACATCGCAACTAATTATTCCAAAGTGTTTTACTCTACAAGTGTGAACAATGTGTGGAAAAGAGGGAAGGGTAAAGGAAAAAGGGAAGGCTTACGTTGATCCCTTTGGTTAGAAGGGAATTTGGTTTGTTCTCCAGCACGTGCATCGCCAGTTTGGGCCAGGTCGGGGTGGATGCGTCCCCCCTGAACACACAAAAACACAATTTATGCCGAAATTTAATAATACCTGCAGGAGGTATAGTTTCTACTTTTATACTTACAAAATACATGATACAATAAGGGGTATTTTTTTTTGTCCTCATTGGGTAGAAAAATGTATTATGTACTTAAAGCTGAACACGTAACTTTGTTGTGGCAGCCAGAAACGTTCCCCCCGCATAATACCATACTAAGGTTTTCCATTTTTTTTCCTTCGTAAAAACAAAATTTCCCCCATGGAAACTACCCAAAAAATTCCCCACGCCTCCACCAGGGGGTTTTTGCCCGAAAAGGCCCTTCAGTGGTATTAAGCATAAAACTTTGAATCAAGGGAAAAAAAAAAACAAATGCATACTCTTCTATCTTCCTTGTCTTCTCCCTTGGCCCCAAATTTTCTTTCCCCCAAAAAAGTGGTGGATTACCCTAGGTAGGTAGTTACCCAAAATTTAAAACGTTTTTAATAGAAAATTTTAATTTATAAAAATAAGATAAATTTAAATTAAAATTTTTTTAATTTATTATTTAATAAAATAATATATATTATTTTTGGGGATATAAAATTAAAAAATTAATTAAAAATTAATTTTCTATTTTTTGTTTATTTTATTTTATATATTTTTGTTTATTTTTTTCTATTTTTTAAATTTCGTCATTATTTTTTTTGACAAAATAAAAAAAAATAATTTAAAATAGTATTAATTTAGTCGTTTTTTCCTTATTTTTTAATTTTATATTTAGGTAATATTTTTAAAATAACAAAAACACAATACTGAAACTATTTGTAGGAAAAAAAAACTGCTTTTTTTAATAGCAACGAAACTCCATACTAAAAAAGAAATAACCTCATATACAAACCTAAATTCTAAAAACCTTGAAAAGGGAGTTCCGGGCAGAACATTACGTACCATCCTGTCTATCATAAGTTTCGTTATTCATTACGGCTTCATTCTTATTCATTAAGGAATGTCAACCAATCCAACCAGTATTTACCGAGACGACTTTTTTTTAAAGGAATGTGAATTGTCGATTGGGGGGGCTCCCTAGATTCTTTATTAATACACCAAAATTTTCCCCTTTACCCAAAAAAAAAGTTTTAACCCAATTTAAGCTTGATTACCCTACGGAAAAATAGAGTAATTACTCTAAGGGGAAGCACTGGACGCCCTCTCCTCAGGGTCCAATTTCGATATTGTGACACCGTTAATTTCACTCATAAATTGAAGCACATTATTTGAGCATGCATGTGTAGGAAGGACAAATGTCACAAATTGAAAACATAAGAGTCCCCAAAGTTTCAAAAATTATGCAAAAAACCCAAAGCTAAAATTGAAAACAATACGTTGGTCAATTTATATTTTTTTTAAAAATGATGTCTGTTGTTTATAATGCTACCATAAAACTTCAGAAACCAATTTTTTAGACGTGGCGAGCATGTCATGAAAATTGGGGAAAGTGGGAAAATTTAAAACGGGAAAAGTTTTGCCAATAATCCCTCAAAAACAAGGCACCGATGTAAAGTGGCATGGCAACACTAAGCAGTAGTCAGGCCCAAGGACTTAGTTACACACTAAACAAATTAATCATTATATATTATTTTCTCCCCAGCAAGCCCAGCTGATAATAATGGTTGGTCAACACAAGGACATTCAATACTTACCCCGGTCACGGGCAGAAAACATTCAGCTATGACTCCGCCTAAGCGTAGCAACGAAATTTTATAAGGGGGGGACCAAACTCCAAATGGGTACCAATTTTTTACCTCAAAAAAAAAAAAAAAAAAACCCTTGTGTAAGTTCGTTTAGCTATATTATAATCTTTATGACTAATTTAAATAAGTAATAGAATAAATTTTTATCGTGGCTGTGCATCAAAAACAGTGAAATTAACCTATGATCAACCATGCAATTAATACTTTTAAGGCTGGGCACGCGATCCAAAAATAGGTGGTCCACTATGTATTTCCGAAAAAAAAATTTTGGGATTTTTCCGGGGGAATATTTATTTAAGTTTGAATTAAAATTTCCGCGATGTTTAAACGCTAGGAAGTTTTTTTTTCAAAAAAATAAAGCATTACCATTATACCCCCTTAAGTTTAAAACGTTAAAAGTAAATCAAAAAATTTTGGGCGTGGCTAAAAAACGCGGAATTTTAAAGGGAAAAAAAAAAAAACCCCGATTGCGGAATTAATTCAAATTTAATAAAATTCCGCGATGGATTTTTGGTAGTCCGCGATCGCGGAATCGTGGACTATAATTCCGCGACGCCCAAGACTGACTATTAACATATGAAAAAATGTCGGCAGCGATCATTGGCAGTCATGAATGGCGACAAAGGCATGGAGTCACCCTATATCAATGGGTGATAGGTATTACCCATTGAGATATGATAAGTCCACACCATTGAAAAAAACTTTAATATGCCAGAATTTTTCACAAAGTATTGGAAGAAAAATCAATAAATATAGAATGGACTTTTCCAATTTTTTTTTTAAAGATTTAACATCAGACTGAAATAATAAAGAAAATAATAAGAATGTAATAGAAATTGATGAAAAACAAACAAATTTAATGTGGGTTTCAAACCAAAAACAAACATAATATATTAGAAACACATACCTGGGTTGTTGAAGTTGAAAAATGCACTTCGTTCTGCAGCTCTTGGGCATTACGGATAAAATGCAAAATTTTCAAATTCTATGAAAAAATTATAGATCAACCCAAAGACTACTCTATACGTTATAGAGTAGTCTTTGATCAACCCAAAACAAAAGAACCTAATTGCTACATAAAAACATTCCCCATAAAGTACTTACAATCATGGGAATGAGCAAAATTGAAGTGGTGTCAGAAAAGTGGAGATTTTGGCCATCATTGGAAAATGCACCTACAATGCCCAATTACTAGAACTGACGGAAATGTATTTAAGGGACAATGCTTGATAAAAAAAGAGCATGCCACAATGCATGTAACCATGAAAAGTTGGTAGATTGATTGATTTAATGCAAAAAAAGGTGAATGTGCCAGAAAAAGTTGGTGGAATATCTCAAAAAGTGGGGATGAGCCATAACCCCTCCTGCCTCCTACGCCTGTGACTCCTGTGTTCAATCCAACACATCCACACGAGTAGCCTGAAGCTGCTTACTTGGATTACCACAGTTAGCCTCTAATCACAGGCGTCATTATAAAAATCCTGCCTGCGCCACCACGGGCAAGAGCCAACCATCATATCTCTCAAGTGAACCTCCAGGGCCTACCATCCGAGCCCTGGAGGTCACTGCCTACAGGCACTATAGGACGGGAAAAAAAATAAAAAAAATAAAAAATCTGTTCACACCCCATCCATCTCAGGTAGCTATAGTACCATCCCTCAGGTAGCTATAGTGCCATCCCTCGGGTAGCTATAGTGCCATCCCTCGGGTAGCTATAGTACATCCCTCAGGTAGCTATAGTGCCATCCCTTAGGTAGCTATAGTGCATCCCTCGGGTAGCTATAGTACCATCCCTCAGGTAGCTATAGTGCCATCCCTCGGGTAGCTATAGTGCCATCCCTCGGGTAGCTATAGTACCATCCCTCGGGTAGCTATAGTGCCATCCCACAGGTAGCTATAGTACCATCCCTCAGGTAGCTATAGTGCCATCCCTCAGGTAGCTATAGTACCATCCCACAGGTAGCTATAGTGCCATCCCACAGGTAGCTATAGTACCATCCCTCAGGTAGCTATAGTGCCATCCCTCAGGTAGCTATAGTACCATCCCTCAGGTAGCTATAGTGCCATCCCTCAGGTAGCTATAGTACCATCCCTCAGGTAGCTATAGTACCATCCCTCAGGTAGCTATAGTACCATCCCTCAGGTAGCTATAGTGCCATCCCTCAGGTAGCTATAGTACCATCCTCAGGTAGCTATAGTACCATCCTCAGGTAGCTATAGTGCCATCCCTCGGGTAGCTATAGTGCCATCCCTCGGGTAGCTATAGTGCCATCCCTCAGGTAGCTATAGTGCCATCCCTCGGGTAGCTATAGTGCCATCCCTCAGGTAGCTATAGTGCCATCCCTCAGGTAGCTATAGTGCCATCCCTCAGGTAGCTATAGTACCATCCCTCAGGTAGCTATAGTGCCATCCCTCAGGTAGCTATAGTACCATCCCTCAGGTAGCTATAGTACCATCCCTCAGGTAGCTATGGTGCCATCCCTCAGGTAGCTATAGTGCCATCCCTCGGGTACCTATAGTGCCATCCCTCAGGTAGCTATAGTGCCATCACTCAGGTAGCTATAGTGCCATCCCTCAGGTAGCTATGGTGCCATCCCTCAGGTAGCTATAGTGCCATCCTCGGGTAGCTATAGTGCCATCCATCAGGTAGCTATAGTGCCATCCCTCGGGTAGCTATAGTGCCATCCCTCAGGTAGCTATAGTGCCATCCCTCAGGTAGCTATAGTGCCATCCCTCGGGTACCTATAGTGCCATCCATCAGGTAGCTATAGTGCCATCCCTCGGGTAGCTATAGTGCCATCCATCAGGTAGCTATAGTGCCATCCCTCAGGTAGCTATGGTGCCATCCCTCAGGTAGCTATAGTGCCATCCCTCAGGTAGCTATAGTGCCATCCCTCGGGTACCTATAGTGCCATCCATCAGGTAGCTATAGTGCCATCCCTCGGGTAGCTATAGTGCCATCCCTCAGGTAGCTATAGTGCCATCCCTCAGGTAGCTATAGTGCCCATCCCTCAGGTAGCTATATGATCCTCAGTAGCTATAGTGCCATCCCTCAGGTAGCTATAGTGCCATCCCTCAGGTAGCTATAGTGCCATCCCTCAGGTAGCTATAGTGCCATCCCTCAGGTAGCTATAGTGCCATCCCTCAGGTAGCTATAGTGCCATCCCTCGGGTAGCTAGTGCCATCTCAGAGCTATAGTGCCATCCCTCAGGTAGCTATAGTGCCATCCCTCGGTAGCTATAGTGCATCCCTCGGGTAGCTATAGTGCCATCCCTGGGTAGCTATAGTGCCATCCCTCAGGTAGCTATAGTACCATCCCTCAGGTAGCTATAGTACCATCCATCAGGTAGCTATAGTGCCATCCCTCGGGTACCTATAGTGCCATCCCTCAGGTAGCTATAGTGCCATCCCTCGGGTAGCTATAGTACCATCCATCAGGTAGCTATAGTGCCATCCTCGGGTACCTATAGTGCCATCCATCAGGTAGCTATAGTGCCATCCTCGGGTAGCTATAGTGCCATCCATCAGGTAGCTATAGTGCCATCCCTCAGGTAGCTATGGTGCCATCCCTCAGGTAGCTATAGTGCCATCCCTCAGGTAGCTATAGTGCCATCCCTCAGGTAGCTAAAGTAGTAGGTGTTAATTAATGGATTAAAATAAAAAAATAGGACCTATTTTTCTAATTTAGCAATCATTCAGTTAATACTATCCATATACATGTATTTGCCTGAACATTCAGGTGTGGGTGGCAATGTTTCTATTCTGAGAAAGCTATCTACAAAATATTAAGAAAGATTTATTCAAAGCCTTTTACATTGATACCTCTTTGAGGTTTCATTTCAAATAGTTGAGTTGGAATATCTAAAGAGAGGATTAGAAAAAAATAGAAGCTTCCTTGAATCAACATTATAGTAACAACAATACCTAAATAATTATAGTAACAATACCTAAATAATACAATGTCTGCAACCTTTGAAGAAATGCAGACTCCTTTCATAACCCCTTGACTGCAAATCAGGAAACACCTTCAAACTTACTCGACAGGCATGATGACCACACTTACACCCACAATGAAAAACTAAAGGCAGGAGGAAGACTCAGTCACTCTTGGTCTTGGTGGGGGAGTCTTGTGGTGGAGGAACACGAGGGAGAAGAGGAACACGCCGGCCATCATGGAGAAGGCGCTGGCGTAGTAAGGGTAGGCACACTCGATGAACCTCTCGTACTGCAGGTGGGTGAAGGGACGCACGGACACCTAGACGACGACCATGCGAATGTACGTATTAGTGTTTTTATAAGATCCAGGAAGGGATTTAGACAATTTTTTAAAAGATCGAGGAAGGGTTTATATTATTTTTTGAAAGATGAAGGAAGGGTTTTAATAATTTTTTTTTTTTGAAGATGAAGGAAGGGTTTTCATTAAATTATTTTTTTAGACTATTTTTTGAAAGATGAAGGAAGGGTTTATTCTATTTTTTTAAAGATCCAGGTAGGGTTTTAGGTTATTTAAAAAAGATCCAGGAAGGGATTTATATTATCTTTTAAAAGATCAAGGAAGGGTTTAAATCATTTTCATAATCTGGTGAAAAGTACGCCTAAATTTACCGATTTGATTTTTTTATCTGGTGAAAATTAAGCCTATTTTACTGATTTGATTTAGTATTTTACAAAGCAAAAACTTTTCAACAATGCAATATTCTACAAAGAGACCTGTAAAGTGTGATCCAATGATGGTTACTCATTGTCATCAAAGGAATAACACGTGCACAGCCTTAACATCAGACAAAATCTCCTGCAAAATACTATCTATTCTGTAACAATGTTCAATTCAACCAACCTTGTACAGAGCAAAATATATACTGTAATTGATCCTCTCCCTTTTAGAAATTTCTTACTGGGTCTGGCAGCTATTATTGCTTTTCTTTTTTTCTTTCCCTTGGCTAGGTCCCTTATGATGTAACAGAATAAAACCCTTCAATTTGAATCTCCTCTCAAAACACTATCCCACCTCTTTGACAGTCATCTAACATAATAGCTTTACTTACTTCATGTATTATTTGTTTTAACCAACCTCCCCTCCCTCCCTCTAGCCCTATCAACTCTCAAGCAACTCCTGCCAAGACTGATTATAACCACATCCTTCAAGCATAACAAAACAACAAACTTTTAACTGACATCCAATAAGCTTCTCATGTCACTATGCATTCACAAGTAAGACGAATCATTCCCAGCCTCACGCTTCACACCGAGAGGCATTAACCCTTTGAGGCCCAAAACGTAATTTACTTTGTAATTTGGGTACCATCAGACGATTTCATGAATATAACCAATATTTTATAGATATGACCTGTTTAGTATGCTTGCCACTAGCTAATTTGGTATATTAAGTTACTTTTCCGTAATTTTATGGTTAACAACAGACAATTTCATATAGCAAAGGAAAAATTTGGGCGTTAAGGCATTAATTAACCCCTTAACGCCCAGATCTTTCCTTTGCTATAAAAAAAGTGTATGTTGTCAAGCCATAAAATTACGAAAAGTAACTGAAAATTACTATACCCAAATTTTTTTAGTGGACAGTTTTAGGGGTTTTTCCCCCCCCAAGCAAGTTTAAAATGTTGCCCCGCTCCGTGTTTTTTTTTCCCCGTTCTTCCCTATTTAAAAAAGGATTGGGTTGAAATTTTTTGGGGGAAATTTGGGAAAATTTTAGGGGTCCCACAAAGGAAAACCTTTTTGGTGGGGCTTACTCGAATTTAAAAATTTTTCCTAAAATTTTCCCAACCTTTTTTTTTTTCCCCCAGGGTTTTTTCCAATGGCAACCCAAAAGCCCCCTAGAACTTTGGCCCGATCACAAGGCTCCAAAACGTAAATCACCGGAGCCCGGCTACCCCTCGAAATGAGAGTCCTCCTCCGCTACTACCCCCCACCAACCCGGGGGATTTGGGGAAAGACGGCGAGCGGGGCACGAAGGCGGTGGTTTGGAGGGGTTTTTCCCCTTTTGGCCCCAGCCCCCGGGATTCCCAAAAATAAGTAATACACCCGGCACGAAACCCGCCAAAACTGGAAAGGGTTAAAAATGACCTCAAGAAGCAAAAAGAAAAAGACCCGGCCGAAAAATCGTATGGGATGAGGAATTTTCAAGGAGCCCCCCAAAAAAATTTCCCACCCCGCAAACTCCTCCTCCCCTCCAACGGGCCCCATGTGAAAACGAGGGCAAGGAGTTCCTACGGGCCCGCGAGAAGACAGAGGGGAAACTATCCAGGGGGGTGGAATTTACCTCGTGCGCCCAAGAAGGTGGAGAAGCCCCGGGGCGTCGCCGGGAAATCGACTCAAGCGGTTCCCGGGAAAGTGAAGACAGCGCATTGCCAACCCGACTGAAAGGGCCCGGGAAAACCCCAAACCAAAGGGTAAACACCCGCAGCAGTCCTGTGTCGGACATCTTAAAAAGGCCCCCGTGGATCCCGAAGCCGAGGAAAAAAAAATCCCCAGTCGCCACGATCTTTCCCCCTGAAGGATCTTTAAACCCCTTTTAACTTGGGGTCGGAAAAAGTTTGTCGGTTTTGGCAAGCCCGTCAACGTTTTGCGGGTACCGCTCAAATTCTTGGAATGGACATTGGGATAATTTCGGTCCGAAGAAACCGGTCCTCGAGCCCGAAAATTGGGGGGGAAAAAGCAAGCCGCCGAGAAAAATCGTGGAACTGCGGAAACCGGAGATACCCGAAAGGTTGGTCCGCATTGGGACGGAAAAATTCTTTCCCCTCCCTCCTGGCCCATAAAGAGGACCCCGCATCCCCCGTCCTCCTCACAGGGGAAGATGGGCGCCGGTTCCTTCTTGGGGGTCCCCGGCCAAAACTCGGGTTCGACTGGCCCGGGAAACCCTGGGGGGGGTGCCCGGGTCTTGAAGGGGGGTGGACGAAACGGGTTAGGGGCAAAATCATCGCCCTTTTGTTTGACACCATGGCTTCGAACACTGGCATGGTCAAAAGGGGCTTGCATTCGGAAATTTCCAAGAACTTTGGCCGAAGCTTTGGGTTGGGGTTGGCCTGCCGCCTCAGGGCCCACGAGGTGATCCCAAAGGGGTTTTTGAAGCCAGCCTCGGGTTTTCCTCTGGTCCTGACATTGGAACTTAAAACGACTCCCTGATCATTGGGCCCTCCCGGGGGATTCCTCGCGAGAGAGACGGTGGGGAAAAATCGGGGGACCTCGTAGAATTCTTTGCCCCCAAGGAAAACCGCCAAACAAGCTGAAGGGCGACGCATTGGCCTTTTGAAGGAGGCTCTTTAGTCCGGGAACCAAAACCCAGGGGGAACTTTTAAAATTCTCCGTCTCCCCCCTACCTGTTCCTCCCGGGGGTGAAAGGTTTCCCCCAAACCCCCTTCCACCGTCCTGGAGTCTCCTCCCAAACCCCGGGGGATGGGCCCAAAGGGCCCCTCTACTGCCTCAAGCTGCAGTGTGAAACCAGCTGTTTGCTGACCCCGGTCGAGAGAAAGGGCCGGAAAATGGAAAGGTGGCCCCCTTCGTTGCCCCCGGTGTACTGCAAGCAATGGCATGAGGCAACCCATCCGTGAAAAAACCCCCGTTTAACCCCCGGTGCTTCCTTTTCCCCGAGATCCTCAAGACATACCCTGAAACCCAAAAACCCTTGCCAGGCAGCAGAACAAGCCCCCGCGAAAAACCCCCCCTGTGGTCCCCTTTTTCCCAGAAAACGCGGGGCCCCGGCCCCTTTTTCGAAACAAAGGGTTTATGTGGAGGGGAAGAAGCAGAAAGGGCAAGGGATTGGAAAAACCCCCCTGAAGAAGGAATTTAAGCCCATTAGGGGTGAAAAAAAAAAGGGCTATGTTTTTCCTCCCTTTTCGGCCTCGTCACCCTTTGAAGACACGGGCCTTTTTTTCAGAAAAATCGACCGGGCGGGGGGCTTCCTGGCCCCAAAAAGGGCCCGGCCCTTTGTGGGGGAAAAGGAGGGACGAATTCAAGGACGTTTGGAAAAAGGGCCCCCTTGGCCTCCGAAATGGTCAACGATGCCGCGGGGCGGGCCCCGCCCCCAGTTTTCCCCGCGCTACCTGGGGTCCGCCCCAAAATCGGCCACACAGGGAAAAAGTTACTCCTCAGTTTGGGCCACCACCATCGGAAATTGGGGGTGGAAAAAGAAAGGGGGACCTTTAAAAGAAAGGGTTTTTGAATGGGAAAAAATTGAAACTGTCGTTTTTGGTTTTCCCCTTTTAAGTTTCTTTCCCAAAAAAGTGGGATTTTTGAGTTTTTTTTTTTTGTTTTTGGAAAAGGGTTTTGAAAAATTGTTCCCCTTTGGGCCCCCGAAACCCCAAATATTCTCCGAATTTCCCTCCCCAATTTTACGGAACTCTTCTTTGCTTGTGAAAAAAAGTAAAACAAAGAGCCGTTAAAAAAATGTTTCCTTTTTTTCCCTCTATGATCTTGGGACACCCTAGTGGCAAAGGGAAATTAAAACGTCATATCATAAAAAAAAAATTGCATAACACTAAAAATCGTCTAATGGAAAACCCCGATTGCAATGAAATTTACGTTTTTGGCTCAAAGGGGTTAAGGGGGGCCCAAAACCCCTGAAGGCTGTGTCACTTACCTGTGTGGAGCTGAACAGCCTGGTGAAGCCCACTCTGTTGTACTCCACCTTGAACTGGTACACGCCGTACACATCGGGCACCTGCACACACAGGGAAACATTGAATTTAGTGTTTTTAACCACCATCATTACTATTTCACCTTATCACATTATGAGAGAGAGAGAGAGAGAGAGAGAGAGAGAGAAGAGAGAGAGAGAGAGAGAGAGAGAGAGAGAGAGAGAGAGAGAGAGAGAGAGAGAAGAGAGAGAGGGGAGAGAGAGAGAGAGAGAGAGAGAGAGAAGAGAGAGAGAGAGAGAGAGAGAGAGAGAGGAGAGAGAGAGAGAGAGAGAGAGAGAGAGAGAGAGAGAGAGAGAGAGAGAGAGAGAGAGGAGAGAGAGAGCGAGAGAGAGAGAGAGAGAGAGAGGGGAGAGGAGAGAGAGGAGAGAAAAGAGAGAGAGAGAGAGAGAGAGAGGAGAGGAAGAGAGAGAGAGAGAGAGAGAGAAGAGAGAGAAGAAGAGAGAGAGAGAGAGGGGAGAGAGAGAGGAAGGGAGAGAGAGAGAGAGAGAGAGAGAGATGCGAGAGAAGAGAGAGAAGAGGAGAGAGAGAGAGAGAGAGAGAGAGAGAGAGAGAGAGAGAGAGAGGAGAGAGAGGAGAGAGAAATCTTGTGAAGGAAAATATTACCTTAAATTTGACAGTGAACACTCCATTAGTGTTTGGCGTCATGGTCACCCGCACGAAGGGGTCAATGCGTACAAACTCCATCTGCATGTCATTGGCAACAAAGGGTGTCCACTTGCCCTCCACCAGCCTCTCCACTCTGATCTTGTATTCCTGTGGGGAGAAAATGTTGTGGTTATGCTACAAAATCATACTTATAAGCAAATTTAGTGTTGTGTGTATGCTACAAAATCATACTTATAAGCAAATTTTAGTGTGGTGGGTTTATGCTACAAAATCATATTATAAGCAAAATTTAGTGTGGTTTGATGCTACAAAATCATACTTATAAGCAAATTTAGTGTTGTGTGTTATGCTACAAAATCATACTTATAAGCAAATTTAGTGTGGTGGTTGATGCTTTTCAAAATGCATACTTGTAGGCAAATTTAGTGTTGTGGTTATGCTACAAAATCATACTTGTAGGCAAATTTAGTGTTATGGTTATGCTACAAAATTATACTTGTAGGCAAATTTAGTGTTGTGTTATGCTACAAAATCATACTTTTAGGCAAATTTAGTGTTGTGTTATGCTACAAAATCATACTTGTAGGCAAATTTAGTGTTGTGTTTATGCTACAAAATCATACTTTTAGGCAAATTTAGTGTTGTGTTTATGCTACAAAATCATACTTTGTAGGCAAATTTAGTGTTGTGTGTATGCTACAAAATCATACTTGTAAGCAAATTTAGTGTTGTGTGTATGCTACAAAATCATACTTATAGGCAAATTTAAGTTGTGAATATGTTAAGGAAACTACAAGACTTGTCTTAGAATTCACTCTTTTCCATTACTTGTCAATTCAGCCTGCTGACATCCTGCTACCTTGAAATACTCCTACTCTTTAAATCTGCAAAAACCCTTCCATAGAAAACCTCCATTCTATCTTATTTACAATTTCCTAGTAGTCATTTACCATAGCCTCCCACACTGCTATTCCAACTGACTTTGCACATTAGTCAGTAAAACCTCTCCTTACATGCATCTTTAATCAAACCTAACTTTGCTGTTTCCTTCTGTCACAATAGAGTAGCAATGAGCCGGCCATCTACAACTGGTGCTTACCACGTCATCCTTGATGGTGTAGGCAGCAGGTGGCACTGTCTCGCCTTGAAGGTGGTGGTGGATGGAGATCACCCTCAGCACGCCCTCCTCCATGAACACCCAGCGGCTCAGGGCCTCCACCACCCGCCCATTGCCTGAACGCTCATAGGAAGCTCCCTGGGGGTGGAAGACACACTCTGGGGTCACCAAGGAGAATGGCTCACTGAAATCTTAAAACAAGGCTTGGGAATAAACCACATGGAAGGCACAGATCATGAGGATGCAGTATCAGTGTGGGTAACTGTGGTATAAGTAACATAGTACAGGGAGGTCCCGTTATACGAGCATTCGGTATACGAGAATCCGATGATACGAGATGTGTAAATTAGGGTTTATTTTCAATATACGAGATCGAAAATCCAATGCTACGACATTCAAACTGGGGTGAGTATAATTATCAAGTTCAAAATACTCGCCCTACCACTCCCAGTCTGGACAAAGGGGGATTTGGTTGACCCCAGTCAGGTCACCCCTAGCAAGCCGCCATATGCTTAATTACCTGAAGGGTAATGAAGCATATGGCGGGGCCTGACATTTAGTGGTAATTAGCCAAGTGTGCGGCTCCAACCTTGGAACCGCAATCAAGTCACCCCTAGCAAGGTGTGACCTGAAGGGTAATTAAGCATATGGCGCAGCCTGATCCTTAGGGGTAATTAGCCAGGTGTGCTGCCCCAATCTTGGGACCTCTACACTACCCTCTTTTGTATCACGCGGGGTCCTCTACAGTACAACGTCTTTTTTGCTTGTTATGCATGTTTTGTTTAATTAATGTGCACTTATGTTATTTTGTGTGCTATTTTCTCTTTCAGAATGCTTTTTCTACAGAATAGGTGGTACAGTGTGGGTAATATAGACGCTGTGTGTTTGTTGCGTTTGCTACAGTTTATTTTAGCTTGAAAAACACGTCTTTTTTTTCTTTCTTTTTAATTGATGGTCCTGGAACCAAACTTATATTTTACCATTAGTTATGTGTTTTGTTATACGAGATTTTGCTTTACGAGTATGCCAGGTGGAACCTAACTGCTGGTATCTTCGGGACCTCCCTGTAATATGTAAATGAGTAATAGTCATAATGGATAAATAACATAAATAGAGACATCGCTGGATACACATTAATGTGGTTGCATCGTTGTGGGCAAATCTATGTTTGCCCCTAAAGAAGATACTGAAGTATCACCATCTTTCTGTTTAAGATCAGATTTTCCCATAATGTCTTTAGATGAAGGTTAGACGGTCGATGATACGCTTCCAATTCTATTGTCGGCATTTATCAGGAGGCCCCCCGTGTCCTTTGATGCACTCACAATCGAAGCTAGAGTTAATGGGCAGCATGTGGGTGATCTTTGGCTACTCGGCGGATGCAGAAAGATTTTCAGTGGATTTTGGATCTCCCTTCGGCGATCGAACTCTGGTCACCGAGCATGCCACTTGCAAGCGCTAACTACTCTGCCACTCTCCTCCTATAATGAAATATACAAATAAGAAAACATTACTACCTCATAGAACAATAGTCACCTGGGGTGTCTGCACAGAGGCCATGATGAAAGCATCGGAGAAGAACTCCAGTGAGCCGGACACCACCACCCGGGCGTTGTTGCGCGCCTGCAGCGCCGCCACCAGCAGCATGTTCTGCCCTGCAACAACACAACGCACAGCTCATATTAATACACATGAATGCCACTCTACCAATAAATTAGATAATTAGGCAACCTTACAATGGGCAGAATAAGCATTTTTAGGGACTGATGTGAACCTACATGATACAAAAATCATGAGAAATACAGTGAGCCAATCATAGCATTTGCTTTTAAGCTCCTCACTTCCTGGATGCAATCATTAAGGGAGTAACTTCTTCCTCTCCTCCTTTGAAAATTCTTTATGGATCGTTTGATATTTTGCCAATATCTATATAGGAACAATTATGTGCTTGTAAACTTCCATGCATGAAAACTCTTTCACTTCAATATGCTGAAAATATGACAATGACAATCTATACAACAAGAACAAATGCCCTTTATACTAAGTAACACATGACTATTGTTTTGAACATAGCTACATATCTGAAGTATTCCTGTAGGTGTGAACGTATTGATAAAATGATCTAATATCAGTCAAAAGTTCCATCAGATCGAATGAAAAAAAACTGCCTTTCCAAAAACTTTACTGTATTAAGGCCGGTTCCCATCAGCCCGCTTGTACGGCCGTCTTACAACAACACCGCTCAACAATGACGTCACCATCATCACCGCTTGAGTGGTATTTGTGGTAACTGGGCACAGTTGGCAACTCTGCTCGAGCGGACACCGCCGAGCGGGAGAGATGACTTGAATTTAACTTTGTACGGTGGCCGTACAGCGGTACGGCGGTGCGGTCGACTTTGTTGTGACGTCATTGTGACGTCTTTGTTGTTGTATGGCGGCCGTACAAGCGGGAAGGTGGGAACCGGGCTTTAGACATAAATAAGGGAGCATGTGGAGACTTCAGCTATAACTGTTATGCAAGGCACATATTAGAATGCAGCAATTGTAAAACCTTCAATTTTTAAGAAGTCAAATAAAACACAAAAACAACAATTCCTCCTAATGAGACACACATGGAGAGGCCATCAGAGCTGACCTGTGGCATGGGGGTAGTCCGTGATGGCCTGGGTGGGGCTGTAGCAGTAGGCCGTGGAGGGGGCTCGCAGCACTGGCAGCACTAGCGGGTTGTCAGCGTCAGTGATGAGTCCTGTGCCTCGGTAGAGCAGGGGAACGGCATCTCTGGCACCCACCATCACCTCGGAGTCGATGAGGCCAGAGCTTGGGGCCGCGATGAGGGTGTGCTGGGGTGAGGGACAAGGGTTACAGGGGCAGGCAGCAAGTATATATAGTGATTTTAGCTGGTTTCCTTCCATGTTGTAATTCCTGTTCACCTTAACCCCTTCACGCCCAGATCTTTCCTTGGCTATAAAAAAATTGTATGTTGTCGAGCCATAAAATTACGGTCACTTAATATGCCAAAATAGTTAGTGGACAGGGATACTAAACAGGTCATATCTACAAAACATTGCTTATATTAATTAAAAATCGTCTAATGGTACCCAAAAACAGTGGAAATCACGTTCTGGGCCTCAAGGGGTTAAACTAAAGAACATATGAAAATAAAGAAGCTACATGAGGCCGTGAGACCTACACGTGGTAGTTCCTGTTACTTAACACAACCTACATCTACCTTTCATCCCCATCCATAAAGCTGTCTAGCCTCATTTTAAAACTCCCTATTGACTCCACATTAACCACCCAATGACTGAGTCCATTCCAATCATTTACCACCCTATTTGTGAACCAGTTTCTCCCTATTTCTTTTTTAAATCTTCACTTTTCCGGTTTGAATCTGTTACTTCTTGTTACTTTCAGCTAGTCTCCTTCCATGCTGTTACTCCTGTTCACCTTAATGCCTTCACGCCCAGATCTTTCCTGTGCTATATAAAACCGTCTGTTGTTGAGCCATAAAATTACGAAAAGTAACTGAATATACCAAATTAGCTAATGGACAAGGATACTAAACAGGTCATAGCTATAAAACATTGCTTATATTCACTAAAATTGTCTAATGGTACCCAAATTACAATGGAAATTATGCTCTGGGTCTCAAGGGGTTAAACTAAAAATCTAATTCTTGTCATAATGTCTTGCAAGTCCTGACATATTATCATCCACATAGACTGGATAAGAAGAAAAACTGGATAAATGTAGATACGGAGACGGGACCCCACGAATGTAGCTCAGGTCCCGTAAAACACAACTAGGTAAATATAGATGATGATGCCTGTCTGCCTCATCCTCACCTGCCCATCATCATTGGCGTCATAGTGGAGGTGGTCAATCACGGCCGCCCCCTCCTCGTCCATCTCCACCCCGACCTCCGTCACCAGCTCTCGGATCAGGTCGGCCGCTTCCCTCGACCCGGCCACGAGCACGTTGCCGCCGCCATCAATGAATTCCACAATGGTCTGTGAGAGTAAAGAAATAATTTGATAATATATTTTTTCCACAATGTTCAACCAAAATGCCGTATATGTGAGAGAGAGAGAGAGAGAGAGAGAGAGAGAGAGAGAGAGAGAGAGAGAGAGAGAGAGAGAGAGAGAGAGAGAGAGAGAGAGAGAGAGAGAGAGAGAGAGAGAGAGAGAGAGAGAGAGAGAGAGAGAGAGAGAGAGAGAGCAATATTCCTAATAGAAAATAATACATTATGGTATAACATACAATTAGCTTAAGCATCCCTTGGCATTGTTTTCCTGTCCTGCCTCCAATACCCTGACAATATTACAAGTATGCACACACAAGTAGTTACTGTACCTCCACACTGAGGGCGCCTCCAAACTCCTCCACTCCTGGTGCAAAAATCACAAGGTTCTGATACACGTACTCCCCATAGCGGCTCAGCTGTAGAGACGGGTCATCGGCCACCTTCACCGTCAGCTCATGGCCCCGCTCTGGTACAACAAACACACAGATAGAAAACTTATTAACCCTTCACGCCCAGAGCTTTCCTTTGCTAAAAAAAATTGTATGTGTTAGCCATAAAATTACGAAAAGTAACTTAATATACCAAATTAGTTAGTCAACAAGGATACTAAACAGGTGATATCTGTAAAATATTGCTTATATTCACAAAAAATTGTCTAATGGTACCCAAATTACAATGGAAATTACGTTCTGGGTCTCAAGGGGTTAAAGGAAGATTTTCAACAATACAGTAGTTTCCATGGGATAAGATAGCACATGGAGTACAAAGTTGTGTGATGTTTCAGGGGCATGTCAAGCTTTGTAGAGAGGAGTGCACCACCACCCACCCTGAAGTGACTTGAGGAAGATGGAGTGTGTCTCCCGAGTGGCCAGCGTGTCCACCAGCACCAGGGTGTTGGCGGCGGCGGCCGCTGCGGCAACACACACGGCCAATAAGCATAATCTGCAAACAAAAGAAAAGCGAGTATTACAAGACTGAACAAGGATTCCTTAAATTGTTGCTAATCAAGTACAGTTATGCCTCAATTAACACAACCTCACTTTACAAAAATTCAGAGTCGGAAAACAAAAAAGTATCAAAATATGCGTAATGCATGAAAAATTTGGAGTCAAGAATTAAATTGTTCTTAAATTTTGAGAGATCAATAGGAAAATTAACGGGAACATATGATTCAATTAATGCATTTTTCACTTAATGTACGATTTTCCAGGAATATAACTCATGCATTACACGAGGTACTAGTGCATGCAGAATCATAGACATGGATTAGTTCAACAAGTGATGGTAGGGGTGCCAAAGCAGGTTTTTAGGGGATAGTGATGAGCTGGTAACAAGATATGTCTGTGTGTATCCAGTCTGAGGTGCCTGAAAAATTCTAAGTCCAAAGGCAAGCGCTCATAGAGAGGATAACAGGGGGTCCAGGAGGCTAAGAGGTATTTACGCCAGATTAGGTTAGGTTAGGTTAGATTTTTCCCTACCCCTGTTATCCCCTCTATGAGTGCTTGCCTTTGGACTTAGAATTTTTCAGCTACCTCAGACTTTGTAGAGGCAGTGTTGTTTAACCCCTTCACGCCCAGATCTTTCCTTTGTTATAAAAATTTGTATGTTGTGGAGCCATAAATCATGAAAAATAACTGAATATACCAAATTAGTTAGTCGACAAGGATACTAAACTGGTATAATCTATAAAATATTGCTTATATTCACAAAAAATCATCTAATGGTTCCCAAAATACAATGGAAATTACACTCTGGGTATCAAGGGGTTAAAAAGGACTGACCGCACACTGGAACCTTTGCAGATACAGTACAGTAAGTGTACTTTATTCTGCTGTCGTGTTATTCAGGTAAGCTTGGAGCAGGGCTTATTGATAAAAATTTAGTTTATGACTGTTGCAAGATTTTCATACAAGTTTGATTTTATTTTGCTTAATATGTGATGCTTTCCCTAATGGAGATAGTTTTTTCCTGTGCAAACCTCAAGAAAGTGTGTTTTTTGCAATTCGAAAAAGAGATGACAAATTTCCAATAATACACATTTTATATATTTTGACGGGAAAAAACACTCCAGTTGTAAAAGTATCAAATAATGGTATTATTCCAGATGAACACCGAATTCACTTTGGTGGACGAAACTATTTTTTATGGTGCGTTTTGATGTATTTTGAATTAATCTGCTAACCTTTTTTGTCGCAATTTTATTTTTATTTTTTATTATTATTATTATTATTATTATTTTTTTTAAAGTTAGGTAAAGGTTATGTTAGGTTAGATATAGGTTCGGTTAGGTTCAATTTGTTTTTTTGTCATTTTTGTTGCAAATAAAAGAAATAAAAAAGTGATTTGCGACAGAAACGTTCAACAGATGAATTCAAAACACATCGAAACTTACCAGAAAAAAATTGTTTCGTCCACCAAAGGAAGTTCGGTATTCATCTGGAAATTTACTCCAATAATAATCAAATAACCTAATCAAAACATTAAACTAACCTAATCTAACCTAACCCTCAAACTAACCTAACCTAATCCTTAAACTAACCTAACCTAACCCTTAAACTAACCCTAATCTATGAATTTTTGTTTGTTTGCACATTCCATTGTTACTTTCACACTCGTTCTGAACAATAGAAACAGTAGAAAGGTATACAAATATTTGAATCCAGACAGTCATGTTCTAAATATTAGCCCAGTGCTTATGCAGTTTTACCACATTATTAAAGCCACAGACGAAATACGGCCGCCGTATCTTTTGCGGTGACGTTCATGAGTACGGGTACGGACCAGTATCTGTAGCCGCGATGATACAACAAATTAACAGGTAATACTGCAGCTCCATGTACAACAGTCTTTACATGCACGTGAAAGCATTGGTCCTCAGGGTTATTGGGTTAAATACCACATATGTCACAGTGGTTCATAGCAGGCAGGGTGTTCGCCGGCGGTTACAAGGAGTTTCGTACACAAGTTGTTTCGTACCCAGGTTTTGTTAGTTAATAGTTGTTCGTACGTTTTTTCGTACATACCCCTGGTGTCTTATCGTAACTCTAGTAGTCAAATTCAACTCTGAGCTGAGTGTACGAAACGACTATGGTTTCATATATACTACGATTTTTTGGTATATGAATCTACGAATCTACTGGTGTACGAAACAACTTGTGAACGAACTAACTGCACCCCTTCGCCGGCCACCAGGCAAAGCAATGTGGTGCCGTACTACTACTTGTAAACTAGTTATGATACGCATACAATCTACTGTAGGGTTTAATATAGGGTTGTATATGAAAATTTGGCATGCCTGTTAATTCCAAAGTCCCACACAATGAAATAAAAGGACCTCACCTCAACATCACGCCGGTTGCTGTAGCTGTTCTCAGGGACACCAAATCACACATTAACTCCGGCTTGTGTACCAGCCAAGCTATATTGGAAAGAAGAATTTCCAATATTATCTGCATCAAACTACTTATAAAATATTTGTAGTATTATAATTATCATATAATTTATTAGTAAAACTCAATTATCATAGGTCTTCAGAAATTCCTTGATCCATAATACAAGGGTCAAGTTGCTGGCTGTTGTCGGCTGGTGATTGGTTAAGTTGCCGCCTGTCACCCTCGACGCCGCTGATTGGCTTAAACTTTCTACAAGACAACACTGACAAATGATGAAAAACTAGAAACATTTTTACTCCTAGCAGATGAACAGGATGCAGATATGAAGAAACAAACTTTGTTACTGATGTGGAAAACAAGGAAACAGCAAGAACAGTGATGAGCAAGAAAGCCAAGCCATTTCACAAGAACATTCACAGGTATAAGCACAAAACGGGATGATCAAGCAACAAACACCACGGTGACCACAACACTTCAAGAACCAGAATAAAATCACAGCTACCAAGGTGTTACCCCCAGACTTTATCGACTTCATCGACTTTGGCTCAACACTGGCGGCTGTCTTGTGGTGGACTGTCACAAAAAGGAGGATGCTACCGTAGATAACACTATAGTCGCCAGTCACTTGCCACAGCACTAATGTCGCCAGGCACAATATATTACGAATTATAGCATCACTACTGATTTGTATGTGCCACTGAAGATGATACACAGTAGTTTATATTATGTACATCACACTACATGTCTTCAGTGGCACACAAAAGTCTGTAGTGATGCTAAAATTCGTAATATATTGTGCCTGGCGACATTAGTGCAGTGGCAAGTATCTGGCGACTACAGTGTTATCTACGGTAGTATAAGAACCGAAAACTAAAGAAAATGTTTTAGTAAATTTAGTATCGCAGAAGAAATGACCAAGGGAAAAGTTGACAAGTCTGATAACTTAGGAGACGAAGTTGAAGAGGACCTATGAAGCGATACTACGGTAAGACAAAGGTCACAAGAAGAAGAAGTCAAACCCCCACCACCAAGACCCCCCCAAGACTTTACAGGCGCCCAGCCCTTCACACTTTCCTTCAAAGATGTTGTCATTCTTGCTTTCAATAGATCTTCGTGCTCATCGATTACAAACGTTTCCTTACGCAGACAAAAATTTGCTATGGGCCACCATCAGGCAAAGGGCCCATGTCACCCGAAAAAAGGGTGACGAATCTATACACACACACGCAGAGAGAGAGAGAGAGAGAGAGAGAGAGAGAGAGAGAGAGAGAGTTTGTTAATTTTACCTAGTTTGTTATTTTTTTTTTTTCTTTTTTTTTTTTTTCTCTCTCTCCTCTCTCTCTCTCTCTCTCTCTCTCTCTCTCTCTCTCTCTCTCTCTCTCTCTCTCTCTCTCTCTCTCTCTCTCTAAAATTGCATTGCCATCTCTCCTGTTCCATTCTTTATTTTTTTTCTCCTTATTTCTTCATTTCCAGTATTGTCCAAAGCTGCTTCTGTCATCCTTGTCTTCCTCACTTCTTTTCAAAGTTTTCTCATCTGTCTATTTGCATTTTGATCTTTCGTAATTTCTACTCATCTTCTTAGCAAATAATTTCCTTCTTCCATCATGCAATAATTCAGATATTTCCATTGCCCTCCAGTATTCTAGGTTTCATGGTTGCGGCTCCAATCTCGCCTCTCAAAAGTTTCAGAATGATTTCTTCCGTCTTCTGTCTGACCTCCCTTTACTGTGCTAACCTAACCAACTAACTAATTAAATATTTAAGTCCATCTATTATTTGGTGCTTTTGTTTCTGCCTTGTATTTAGCCTCATCTGTTAACCTCCTCGACCTACGTTTTTTTTATTTCCTACATAAAAAAAACCTGAGTTATCTGTTTGTTTTTCAAGTTATTTCCCAAAACTTTAGTTAGGTGATTTTTTCTCTCGCTTTTACTGCCATTCACATTGATGGAAACCTCTTACCAAATGCTTTCCGCTCTATAGTGATCAATTTTTTATTTCAATCATCATAATCTTAATTTGGTTTTATTTCCCCACCCAGGTCATTACATTTGTGAGCCCTCGATCTCGACAAGCTCATCTACAATGTTGATGGTGTTAGTGCCAGGTACTTAGTGCGGAGTCATTAGAGAGCTTTAAAAGGAGGCTAGATAAATTCATGGATGGGGATGAAAGGTGGATGTAGGTAGTGTTAAGTAACAGGAACTACCTCGTGTAGGTCTCACGGCCTCTCATAGCTTCCTTATTACCTCCGCCAACGAAGTTGGAGAGGTTATGTTTTCACCCCGATCTGTCTGTCTGTCTGTCTGTCTGTTAGTGTACAGGATTTCTCAAAAAGTTATGAATAGATTTAGACTAAACTCGGTATACCAAGTCTATTTGGTATAAGGAAGAACTGATTAAATTTTGGATGAAATCTATTGACAACTGTTGCCATGGCAACCAATTGATGAAATACTCGGCCGGAGGTATGCGCTCATACTGAGTGCATATAATATATATATATATATATATATATATATATATATATATATAATATATATATATATATATATATATATAATATATATAATATATATATATATATATATATATATATATATATATATATACACGTATATATGATGAAATATTCGGGCGGAGGTATGCGCTCTACTGTGCCCCCCCACCCCTAGTTTTCTTATGTTTTTATGTTCTTATGTGTTGTATTCACGCACAGAGGAGGGAAGACCGCCGTAGCCCCGTCGCCCTGCAAGATGTCCCGCGGCGAGGGTCTCCAGGCCTCCACGAGATCAATATGAACTGACCTTTCGAATGTCATCTTCCGGTAGCCACAAAGGGCACTGCCTATATTCTCGTTATTGATACAAAACATCAAAGGACTTATAATAATGACTATTGTTGTTGTTTTGTGTGATGGCCAGACGTAGCCTCACTTCACGGTGCAATACAAGTATCGCGCCCCAATAAGACAATCACGCCCTATATAGTAGACCTTTGTACCGGCAGAGCGTGAGTGCCGCCGCGCCGGTGTGATCAATGGTGCCGTACATTTGTAAGTGCGGGGAAGTAGTCAGTAAACCTTTCTCTGCACGTGAGGTTGCTGGTGTAACTCAGAGCTCACCATTACCTCTCTTAGCACTTCACCTTGACCATGTGAGTAGCAGGGTGTCAATGCAACACACGTACACATACAAAAGACAGGACATTATGAAAGTTTGACTTAATCCTTTGTAAATATACAAAGTATATTTATTCAAATAAGAGAATTCAAGTAGGTAAACACACACACACACACACACACACACACACACACACACACACACACACACACACACACACACACACACACACACACACACACACGCACACACACACACGCACACACACACACACACACACACGCACACACACACAGGGTACTCCGTAGTGTAGGGGAAGCACGCTCGGTTCACAACCGAGAAGTCCCGGGTTCGATCCCCGGGCGGAGCGGAAACAGATGGGCTGTTTCCTTAAAACCCGAGCCCCTGTCCACCCAGCAGTGAATGGGTACCGGGTGTTAGCCGGGGTTTGTGACCTGCTCTCCGGGGTGCTGGCTTCGGCCAAAACTAAGCACTATAACTCTGTTCAAGAACGCTAGAGCCAGACGCACCTCCCCCGAGGTGGAGCTTGTCAGGCCCTGGTTCCCTCTTGATTGGGTGATGGCGTGATGGGAGGTTTGCCGTCAAAATGTACACTAAATAAACTCATCCCCACCCCTCACTCTCAGGCATCGGTCTGCCCTCCCATATGCCCCTGTTAATCCCTTAATTGTGACTTTGACCCACGTCAAGCACACACACACACACACACACACACACACACACACACACACACACACACGTACGTCCAGAAAAAGTTATATAAATAACAGAAAAATCAATATTATATATCTCTACTTAATGACCTCGCTCCCCTAATTATTCGTCATTTTTTAAAGCTTATGATGGATTATGACATCAGGAAGAGACACCAATTACATATACTCAAATGATTATCACACTGTTTCCATTGTCCGACTCTCGTTTCGAGCGCCACATACGAGCCGAAATGTTACCCGCAAACTATTGTTCATTCAGTCCTCTGCCAACTCAGACAGCATACACACCAAGGTCCGTTAAGTATAAATTTTATTTTATTTATTATTTATTATTTTTTAGATAATATAGGATTATTTTATTGTTTTAGAAAATTCTTTTAGATGTTCGCTTTTTAGCAGTATAGTATATTAATTTTTTTAACTATTTCAGCCTGATGATGCCAAGTGTTTTTTGGCGAAACGTTGCGCATAAACAACCCCAAGAATGACGAGTGTCATTGTCACCCTGAAATGTCAAGATATATATATGTGTGTGTGTACACACATATATATGTGTGTGTGTGTGCACGCGCGCGTGCGTGTGAGCGCAGGCATATATATTAAGATTGACAGATAGATGGATACCGTAGATAACAGTTAAGTCGCCAGGACAACTTTTTTTTCTGTTTACAGACGTGTGGTGGCGTTAATACTTAAATTTCTACATCCATGATTTCAGGAAAATTAGAAGGGGCTATCTGGAGAGTCTGTGTCATTTTGTGTCTTCATCTGTGTCATAGTATGGCTATAAATGAACAAATTATAAAAATATCTACAAAGTGGCTACCAACAGTAGAGTCGCCATCTAGTGTTTATTTACTGAGTGTCGTACCGCTGTCGTCGTCGCCCGAAAAAAAAATGCGTAGCGAAATTTGAAACCGTCTATACTTGCAGATACAAAGCATAAAACAACGCTGAAACAGGGTAGATTATACAGTCATGATATAAACTACTGTGTATCATCTTCAGTGGCACATAAAAATCAGTAGTGATGCTATAATTCGTAATATATGGCGCCTGGCGACATGACTGTAGGTGGCGACTTGACTGTTATCTACGGTAGTTAGATTGATTAATGGATAGAGAGATGGACTGATTGATTAATAAAAAAAATTTGATAATATTATAGAACAAACATTTCCGAAATGTCGCCAGGCGCCATATATTACGAATTATAGCATTACTACTGATTTTTATGTGCCACTGAAGATAATACACAGTAGTTTATATCATGACTGTATAATCTACTCTGTTTCAGCGTTGTTTTATGCTTTGTATCTGCAAGTATAGACGGTTTCAAATTTCACTACGCGTTTTTTTTTCGGGCGACGACGACAGCGGTACGACAATAAACACTAGATGGCGACTTGACTGTTGGTAGCCACTTTGTAGATATTTTGTAATTTGTTCATTTATAGACATACTATGACACAGATGAAGACACAAAATGACACAGACTCTCCAGATAGCCCCTTCTAACTTTCCTGAAATCATGGATGTAGAAATGTAAGTATTAACGCCACCACACGTCTGTAAACAGAAAAAAAAGTTGTCCTGGTGACTTTACTGTTATCTACGGTAGGGGAAAATTACCATAAGCTGGCAAACACGGGCGGCAAGTGGAGTTTGTTGGTCCTCCAGCTCGCATCTCCCGCGCCTGTCGCAGCCACAACAAGGGCTGTGACGTCACGTGCAAGACACCTATATTAAGATTGACAGATAGATGGATAGATGTAGTTAGAGTGATTAATGGATAGAGAGATGGACTGATTGATTAATAAAAAAAATAATGTGTATAAACTGAAAATATTTCACTCGAGTTTGCACAAAGTAAATTACTGAATTACATGAACAAATATTTCAAGAGTACGTTGAATTTCATGACAAGATTTCATGACAAGATCAGATCTTGTCATGTGCAGAAGAAAATGAGGAAGAGATCTTGTCAGTGTGACGAGTTATCTTGTCAGGCTGTAATGACGAAGGCCGATCTTGTCATAGTGACAAGATTTCGGCGATTCTGTGTTTACAGTGTACTACTACTACAACTGGAATTGACAATAATGCTGAAAATTGACGAACAAGTTTGAAAGAAAACTAAGAAATAGGATAAATGTTAACTGATAAAGATGATAGAGGCTTTTGACCTGGACGATAATATGCCAATAATAACGATTTATTCAGTAATAATAATAAATACTGCGCTATTACATTGATGGCAAGATAGTAGGCCTACGTGGAGGGGTGGTAGTACTGTCACTGTGAATGTTACACGTCCATCTTTACTTAATTTTTTTTTTTTTTTTTTTACATCAAAAGGACTGGCTAAGGTAAAAAAAAAAAAAGTAACAAAAAGCCCACTTAGTTGCCAGCCCCTATGAAGGAGACAGTAAGAGAATATAAAAATGGTGGGTGGGTCGGCCAATTTAGGTCGGGAGGTGTCTTGTTGCTCCTCTCTTGAAAATATTTAAGTCGTAGAAAGGAGGAAAAAAACTGGAATGGTTTACTTATTGTTGAAAGTTTCCACGCTCCAATATAAAACCCAGGATTCTAACCTCTCTTCATCACTATAAAACCCAGGACTCTACCCTCTCTTCATCACTATAAAACCCAGGATTCTACCCTCTCTTCATCACTATAAAACCCAGGATTCTAACCTCTCTTCATCACTATAAAACCCAGGATTCTAACCTCTCTTCATCACTATAAAACCCAGGATTCTACCCTCTCTTCATCACTATAAAACCCAGGATTCTACCCTCTCTTCATCACTATAAAACCCAGGATTCTAACCTCTCTTCATCACTATAAAACCCAGGATTCTAACCTCTCTTCATCACTATAAAACCCAGGATTCTACCCTCTCTTCATCACTATAAAACCCAGGATTCTAACCTCTCTTCATCACTATAAAACCCAGGATTCTACCCTCTCTTCATCACTATAAAACCCAGGATTCTAACCTCTCTTCATCACTATAAAACCAGGATTCTACCCTCTCTTCATCACTATAAAACCCAGGATTCTACCCTCTCTTCATCACTATAAAACCCAGGATTCTACCCTCTCTTCATCACTATAAAACCCAGGACTCTACCCTCTCTTCATCACTATAAAACCCAGGATTCTACCCTCTCTTCATCACTATAAAACCCAGGACTCTACCCTCTCTTCATCACTATAAAACCCAGGACTCTACCCTCTCTTCATCACTATAAAACCCAGGATTCTACCCTCTCTTCATCACTATAAAACCCAGGACTCTACCCTCTCTTCATCACTATAAAACCCAGGACTCTACCCTCTCTTCATCACTATAAAACCCAGGATTCTACCCTCTCTTCATCACTATAAAACCCAGGACTCTAACCTCTCTTCATCACTATAAAACCCAGGACTCTAACCTCTCTTCATCACTATAAAACCCAGGACTCTAACCTCTCTTCATCACTTTAAAACCCAGGACTCTAACCTCTCTTCATCACTATAAAACCCAGGATTCTAACTTCTCTTCATCACTATAAAACCCAGGACTCTAACCTCTCTTCATCACTATAAAACCCAGGACTCTAACCTCTCTTCATCACTTTAAAACCCAGGACTCTAACCTCTCTTCATCACTATAAAACCCAGGATTCTACCCTCTCTTCATCACTATAAAACCCAGGATTCTAACCTCTCTTCATCACTATAAAACCCAGGACTCTAACCTCTCTTCATCACTTTAAAACCCAGGACTCTAACCTCTCTTCATCACTATAAAACCCAGGACTCTAACCTCTCTTCATCACTATAAAACCCAGGATTCTACCCCCTCTTCATCACTATAAAACTCAGGATTCTAACTTCTCTTCATCACTATAAAACCCAGGACTCTAACCTCTCTTCATCACTATAAAACCCAGGATTCTAACCTCTCTTCATCACTATAAAAGCCAGGACTCTAACCTCTCTTCATCACTATAAAACCCAGGACTCTAACCTCTCTTCATCACTATAAAACCCAGGACTCTAACCTCTCTTCATCACTATAAAACCCAGGACTAACCTCTCTTCATCACTATAAAACCCAGGATTCTACCCTCTTCATCACTATAAAACCCAGGATTCTAACTTCTCTTCATCACTATAAAACCCAGGACTCTAACCTCTCTTCATCACTATAAAACCCAGGACTCTACCCTCTCTTCATCACTATAAAACCCAGGACTCTAACCTCTCTTCATCACTATAAAACCCAGGACTCTAACCTCTCTTCATCACTATAAAACCCAGGACTCTAACCTCTCTTTATCACTATAAAACCCAGGACTCTACCCTCTCTTTATCACTATAAAACCCAGGACTCTAACCTCTCTTAATCACTATAAAACCCAGGACTCTACCCTCTCTTCATCACTATAAAACCCAGGACTCTACCCTCTCTTCATCACTATAAAACCCAGGACTCTACCCTCTCTTCATCACTATAAAACCCAGGACTCTACCCTCTCTTCATCACTATAAAACCCAGGACTCTAACCTCTCTTCATCACTATAAAACCCAGGACTCTAACCTCTCTTCATCACTATAAAACCCAGGACTCTACCCTCTCTTCATCACTATAAAACCCAGGACTCTACCCTCTCTTCATCACTATAAAACCCAGGACTCTACCCTCTCTTCATCACTATAAAACCCAGGACTCTACCCTCTCTTCATCACTATAAAATCCAGGACTCTAACCTCTCTTCATCACTATAAAACCAGGACTCAGGACACTACCCTCTCTTCATCCCTTCCAGCACCATGGCCACCACGGATACCCACTTGATGCACCAGCGGAAGGAGTTTTGGGATAAGCAGGAAGCGTCCATCTTCGGCATGATCCAGACGGAGGGCTTCGAGGAGCTGGCTGAAGACGACGCTGACGAAATAATGGCTTACCTGCCAGACCTGAAGGGCAAGAGAGTGATTGACCTCGCTGCAGGCATCGGGTAATGGCACACTTTGGTACTGGAGCAACATACAAACGATACACTACAGTAAACCCCTCTCGAATTCGAACTAATTAGGGGGAGACCTGGATCGAATTAGCCGAAAGTCCGAATTATCCGATGGTTACCTCTAGCCCCTCCACATAATAAGAACTCACTAAAACAGCACAGATTGTTGTAGTACGTATGTGAATAATACAGTTTAGGAACTATATACTAAAAGTTCTTTCAACAATACAATACTCATTATGTTATTAAACAGTATTACAGTTCAAGTTTTAGCAATAGATGCAATATATTTTTAGAGCAATGCAATGGGAGGCTCATTTATATAAAAGAGCGGCAGTTTGTTATATACAGATATCTTCAACGTACTTAGTGTATTTCTTTTGCAGTGATTGTGTTGCTTAACTTTTAAGCTAAGCTAAGTTTATTTAATTCATTTTATCATGATGTTTTTTCCTCGGATAGTGTAGGTGTCTATTTATTTATCTATCCGGAAGGAATCACACAGGATGCCATAATTATAAATCAAAATCCTGCAAACAAGTTATTACAGCTACATCAACAATAACAACAACACCATCAACAATAACAACAATAACCTGAAAAATGAGACCTATTAATGTAAACATACCCATAAGATACAATCAAGCATGCGCGCAACACGTCAGGCAATAGGTACTCACGACAGCCTTGCCCTCCTGCAGGCGGCTCACGGCCCGGATGGCGAAAGTGGCGGCGCACGTGACGGCGGTGGACGTGTCGGAATCCTTCATTAAGGGGAACCGCGCCAGGAACAAGGACTTCCCTAACATCTCCTTTATCTGCGACGACGTGGTCAAGTAAGGCAGCGTGATGGGAGTGGGGACACGGGGAGGAAAGGGAAGCTTAGGGACACAAGAGGAAAACTACAAAATCTTGGAGAAAAAACACTTTAACTATCACTCAAATCAGCGTTTTTGAGCCTGGGATGCTAATATCACCTGGGGTATTGAGTTGAATTTTAGGGGAGGCTTAGAATGGGCTTCGGCCAATGCAATGCAAAATCACTCGCTACATGTCAGGCGTTAGCTTCAAAAATTGACTACGGAGTAGCCAATGTACTCAGCATATTGCCATTTCTTATTGATTATCCCTTATCATGACATCTGTAATCCATAGTTTTTTTCTTTTTGTAAATGAATGAGTGAATTGTCAAACAATATCTTTTACTTACTTTATATTGCTACAGTTTTTGTAAGCAAATTATAGGTGGCGGTGAGGAAGCAAAGCCTTCCAGGGTGTCCTGGACTGCCTACATCTCAGTATAGTGGTGGTGAGCTACCCTGAGGCTGACCTCAAGAGTTCTCTGGCTAGAAGGCACATTTATCCATTTGTTTGTCAGGAGTTAATTCATGTCTAGGATCGTGTTAGGCGCGTTTTGACTAGAAAAAATAATCAAGATACCGTGATTAATGTTAACATCAATTCTGAGTTTTGGTTTCAGGAGCAGCTCTAAGAATCCAGATGGCTGAAGGTTTATCAAATTTGCCGGGGAACAGTTGTGAGGTCATCTTGACTTCTAATCCTCATAACTATGATGGTGCTAGACTCTTAGGTTGATTTGCATCACACAGTGGAAGCCGATACAATTATCATTGTGCCTTCACATTTCTTTGAAAAAATGAAAAATCGAATTGTATAATCAAGATTATTTTGTTGTATGATCAGTACATTTGTAATTTGAGTGAGGTGTTTTGCGAGAGGATGCGTTACTGGGTGTCCAGAAGGCCAGGAAATAATCATGAGTGTGACTCCCATTCTGCAGCCTGGACATGCCGGAGGGGAGCCTCGACCTGGTGTTCAGCAATTGGTTGCTTAAGTATCTGAGCGAAGCCGAGTTGGATCGTTTTCTCCCCAAAGTCCTCAAGTGGCTTAGTCCAGACGGCTACTTTTTCTTTCGAGAGTCTTGCTTCGTCAGTGTGGGTGAGTCAGTGGCTTCTTCTGATTCACACCAGCTGTGGTTATTTGTCGCCTCCGTGGTGCAGTGGATAGCGCGCCTAGCTACAAATCTGCAGGTCCTGGTTCGAACCCGGGTCAGGACAGTCGGCGGGCAGCCAAAACAGCTGTTCATCCTTCCTATCGGGGATGGTCGATAAATGCGTACCTGGGGAAAATCTGGGAAAGGTAACTGTGGTAACCCGGATGTCACACTAGCCCTGTGTCCCGAGGTAACGGGTACCTACCCACCACAGGCTCAAAGGCTAATGCGACGGAAATGTAAACCGAGGCCAAGCGCAGCATATGCCCCCATCTTTACTTTTTTACTTTATTGTTATTGCAATATAGAAACTGCAAAGTAATACTACCCTAAGTCATCCCAAGATTCCTTAGCAAAAGTTGTGGGATACGGACATGTTATGCGTTTTTTTCTAAGCACCGCCATGACTACCCCTCACCGCCCCTGCACCACTGCCACCCGTGTTGTAGTGTTGAAGGATGAGAGCACCGCTGACACCCGTGTTGTACGTAGAGTGTTGAAGAACTATGCAGTGCAATGCTGTAGTTTTGAAGACATGAGAGTCACGCTGCCAACAATTGTTGTAGTGTTGAAGGAACGATATTCACGCTGCCACCAATTGTTGTTAAGTTATAGGAACAAAAGTCACGCTGTCAGCAAATGTTGTGATAATGGAATGAGAGGTATACTGCCACCAAGGATGCAGTGCTGGAATAAAGTAATGCTACTGTCTACAACTGTATTTGTTTGGGAATGAAAGAAATGTTATCACTGATGTAGTACTGAAGGATGAGAATAACACCTATACCACCCCACAGGTACAGTACAGACCGCTGAAAACCCAACCATCTTCAGGCCGCCCCAGGAGTACGTGAAGCATGTGTTGAAGGCTCGCGACGCCCAGGATTCTGCCTTCACGCTCCTCCGCTGCAAGAACGTCCACGCTTTCTTGAACGTAAGACTTGCCTTTGTAACCGTAGACTACCCGTGATGCCAGTACGAAAGATTAAGAGTGCTGAACAGTAGTATAGTACCCGTTCTGCATGTTCTCTATATTGCACATTCCACCGTCAGAGCTCAGCCTGTTAGCCGCCACCACATTCATGCTGCACCACTCTTGCTACAATCATTCTCAGTGGGGTTATTACCATCATTCCACTCATTGTAAATAGGCATACTCTCCCATCGCAGTTTTGTATGTTCTCATTCCACACACACACACACACACACACACACACACACACACACACACACACCACTTTTATGAACAAGAATATTGCTTTAATTGTAAGTTAATGGGAGTCACAGTTACTCGTAGGATACAGGGAGTTGCATACACGGGCGCATGCATCTTGGCAAAAGATATTCGCAGAGTTAATGAATATTCAGCCTATACACCCTGTTAGTACAACATTTATTCGAAAAAAAGAAAATCCGAGATCCAGAGTATGATGTGCCTGATGTGTCACTTTGTTGCAGTACAAGAAAGCGGCCAACCAAGTGTGTTTTGTGGCCAAGAAGGTGAGCGACGAGGAGATGGAGTCCCTGCCGGAGCCTGGCCAGCACGTCATCTGTCCCCTCGGCGCCGTGCTGCCTGACACCGGTGCCACAGACTCACTTGGCGGGGATACCTACACCAAAGTAACTATACAATAACAACCTCTGTGTATATACCCCCAAATGAAGGTTGAGCAACGTGTGGGTTTCAGAGGAGAGCTTTGCTGACGTACTATGAATATATTCACACGACCTAACGCTTTTCGCTCAAGGTTTCCTATTTAATTCTTGTTTCATAAAGTTTCTTCATACGCAGTGAAGAATTACACACCGTCATCAGTTCTTACTATAATATACCTTCCCCCTTGTATACTCCAGCGTCCTTCCGTCACTCACAGGCATTTTGCGCCCGGCTTGGTCTGCGGGCGGGGCGGCGGGTGCTGGTGGTGGGGTGCGGCGAGGGCGAGGCAGCAGAGTTTTTGGTAAGCCACTACCAGGTGACGGCCCATGGCGTGGACCGCTGCCATTCCCGGGCCATGGCGGCCATGGGGAGGCAGGTGAAGTTGGACGCCAACCTCAGACAGAAGGTGAGGCGAGGGTTCGGCGGGTGAGGTGCAGAGGTATAAAATTAAACGCTGCGTTGAGGACTGATCCATGCAGCGATGTGGTTGCCCGGCCTTTCCCTCGTGGAGAAACAAAATAATGTTTCCATTTTTGCCTCTTCTATTCTGCGCAGCTGCACTTCGAGGGCGGGTGTCTGACGCAGCTGGAGCGTGACGACGACTTCTATGACGTGATCTACTGCCGCGAGGCGCTGCACGTCATTCCCCGCAAGCAAGAAATATTTGCAAAGTTTTACGTGAGTGATTATTTTCTTTCTTATGAAACGACTTGGAAGGCGACGCGTTACGCGGACAGGGGAACAGGGATGCTGAAGCGAAAGGGGAAAAATAGTAGTAGGGACGGGAGGAGGATTGACTTTTCCTTTCGGAACTCCTCAATTATATTTATAAAGTATGTATAGTATATTTTTAGGGAGTGGTGGTTAAGTTAGCTGTTTTCCAATAATCATTATCACTCTTTTTTGTAATTTTGGAATTCCTCCCCTTCATGAAAAAACCTGACGCGGCTGCTCTCCTTCCCTCTCATCCCTGACAGCGGTGGCTGCGTAAGGGCGGGATTCTGTTCATCACTGAGTACACCAGCGGCGCCTCTGACCCGTCCACCGCCGAGGCCTCCGCCTGCACCCACCGCCACACCTTCCCCGGTGGGTGGCACACCTCCACCACAACAATGCAAGGCGCAGTGCTCACGATAGGACAATTGATATTATGTCATAGAGAAGTAGCCTAAGACTGAATATACAGAATAGTATACTGAGGACTATTATATCTGTCTGCCCCTCCCCTTCTTTTTTATTCTTTCTCTTCTCTCTCTCTCATTCTCTCTTGTGTTCATTTCGCCAAAGAAAACGTGGCTAGATAGGCACTGTGAACACATTGTGGAGAAAAGACATCCAGTGTAGTAACTAACAACTGCTGTCTGGATGCATTCATCACTCTGATAGTCACTGTTATATTCTACCCGATATGCTGCTGCAATTCCGGACTGAATGCTTTGTTATTTGAATTATAAGAAAGTGTATTTAGTGATTCTGAAAGGCTAATATGCCATTTTACGACGATGTTAAATTTCAGAGTATAATTTTATATTTTTCTGTCTCTCCATTGCAGCTTGCCACCTCGAGACAGCTGACACCTTGGCCATGAAGCTGCGGGAGGTGAACTTCAAGGGCATGACGACCAAAGACCTCTCCCAGGACCTGACCAAGATCCTGGTGGGGGAGCAGGGCGTCAAGGCCACCGGCGGCTCCGACAGCAACTACAAGGTAACGTGACCCGGGGTTCGCATCTCGCTCACCAGGCCAGACTGTGTTGTGGGTGCACCCGGGAGGGGTGTGCTGTGCTATGTGTCAGGACGCTGCACGCTGGCAAGCATGATACTGTGGGTTGCCGGCAAACTTGTGTGGCGTGTGTGTTGTTTGGCGTGTCGGTATACGTGTGTGTGTGTGCACCGAATAGTTGGTATCCGTTGATTCGGGCCGCCAGTTGAAACAGGCCGCCTATAGTAGCATGCGGTAGGGGAGGCGGTAGCGAAGTGGTTAGCGTCTCCGACTGGCGTTCTCGGTGACCCGAGTTCGATCCCCGAAGAAAACCAAAACCTTTCTGCACCGTCGAGTGGCCTAAGAACACCCACATGCCCTGTCCATCAACTCTACCTTCGATTACGAGTGCATCGGAGGACACAGGGGGGCGGCATGAGCCTCTTCTAATCACAGGCGTCACTATAAAGGTTAGGTATACTTTGTGGTTAAGGTTAGGTTAGGTTTCATTAAAACATATAAGGTTATGCATAAATGCATGCTTGGTATGCATTTAATATAGGCGGCCTGATTCAACTGGCGGCCCGAATCAACTGTATTCGAAGAAAAGTATTCGGTTGATAGTGTGTGCACCGTGTGGGGGTCATGAGCGGGTCAGTAATATTGTGTGTACCGCATGCAATTCAGTGTTGCAGCATACTACACACAGCGGCGGGCGACACCCGGCGTAAGCAAGCTGCACAGGCGGTGGCGGAGAGGAACAACAAATAGAGAGCCACCTCCACCACCTCATATTGATGTAACCCTCGCTTTGAACAACCCCAATCATTTATTATAATATTAAATCATAAATATCTTCCCTTGAGCCGAGGCCACATCTAAACACACCAACCAACCCCCCTCTGACCGCACCTCACACTAAGCCCGCCGCCCACCTGGAAGCAATGCACACCACACTCCTGGGGTGAGTTTGAGAGGAAGAATTTGAGTGGTGAGAGCCGCTCAAACTCTCTCTCAAACGCCTGTGCGCGACTCGGGCCGTTCGATTGCCACCGATCGCCCAAGCCAAAACCTTGTGCACTCTCCCGAGGTTTGACGGTCATGACACACAATGGCCGCCCAACAGAGCCCGATTGAGACAAATTTATGCTATTCCTGCCAATTACCGCCCGACAAGACTACAATGTTTCCCGCATACTGCATTGACATGCACTGCTAAGTACTGTACTGGGCCTACTTATAATTAATAGTGAAATTACAGTAAATGGAGTGATAATCTTACGATATTATAGTGGTTCAATGAACATTGGAGGGAGTACATTATTCAAGTTCAATTACATCCCTTATATAAGCAATTAGGTATGTTCGCTGAGTATTTTTTTTATATTTGTGCAGGTTTAAACCAACTACAAGATCGGTGGTTGTGGGATATCCTGAACGCTTTCATTCTCATCATAAGGGTATTTCTAACCCTAAATAGCCGCAGGGTATATGGAAAGTTTAAACCAATTTACACGATCGCTGTTAAGTATCCTGCACGTTTCGTTCTCCATCGCTAAGAGTATTTTGACTATACAAAATTTTAACACAAGGTGGTCTGGGGAGTGAGGCAAGGTTCGCGTAATCATGCCAGGCTAGGTTTGTTAACTAGTGGTGGGGTTCTGGGGGGAGAACAGTCGCCCAAGTTCATGCCAGAGATGAGTTTGGTTGAAACTGCACATTTACCGCCGGCAGGAGATTAAAAACTAAAAAATAACCAAGTAAGGTCTTGGGTGTGAGCGAACCCCTGCTCAGTGAGCTAAGGTTAGTAATCAATGCCCAGGTGGCTTAGGTTAGTTAGTCTGGAGGTGTAGCCCGCTAGTTAGATAATCTTAAGACAAAGGCATTCACCCTCTATTTCCTTCTTATAGCCCACAAGCTTGGGACAGGTGCGGAAACCGGGGTTTTGGGGGTGGAGCACCACACATACGGGAAATATGGCCCCCACAAACAAATCCAATAACCTAGGGATATTTCCCTAGTTCATGAAGTCTTATACGGGGAAATATTTCCCCAAATTAAGTCTGGACTAGGGAAATTTCCTAGTTTAAGGATTTTGTGGGGAGCCATATTCCCTTTCTGAGTGTGCTCCTTTGTGGGGGAGCACACATATAAGGGAAATATTTCCCCGATAAAGTCCATGAACTAGGGAAATTTCCCTAGTTTAATGATTTTTTTTTTGTGGGGGGCCATATTTCCCTTATGTGTGTGCTCCCCCACCCAAAAACCCCGGTTTCCACCATGTCCCCAAGCTTGTTGGCTATAAGAAGAAGATAGGAGTTTGAGCCTTTATTCTAAAGATGACAAACTCTACAGACCTAACCTAGCACCCCTCTTCGAGCCCCTCGTGCTGTACACTAACCTAACCTGCCCTAACCTAACCTAGCCTAGCCTAACCTACCCTAACCTAACGGGGGGGGGGGGCTCCGTCCCCCCTCGACCAACCCCTAGGTTATACCTACTACTTAGATTCGCACTACTTTCTCAAACTCGTCGTCCATTGCGCATCTCGCTGGGCTTAGTTTTTCTCAGGAACCTGAAATTTAATATCAGCCATGTAGGCAAAGTAAGGATCAGCACTCATTAAAATATTAACAGATGTGTTAAGGACAGTAAGTATAATACGTAGAGCCAACATTTGGGTCGGCTTAGCGTGGAGCCCTAGCTTGTTCTTAAGATGTTCCGCCAGTTATTTCAGAAGAGTATTGGTCAATAGGGAGTATTGGTTGAAAATGCATATTTACCATTTCTTTTGCTGTGATTTCAATTATTTATACCTTTTTATTATATAGAAATACTGTATACCCCTTAATCTTAAATACCCCTTCTTCACCCACCAGTTAGGGTAGGTTAGGTTATTAGGTAAGAATGGAATTTTATTGGTTATATTTTTACTAGTTAGGATGCATATATAGGGCCCGGGCGAGGGTGGCGGAGGAGGTATTTCAGCTCCAGATGTGTAATATGCATATTACACATCTGGAGCTGAAATACCTCACGTATCATTGCTGTCACATGTGGCCACATGTGGCAGCAATGATATGTGATAATACGATTGATAATTTAATAGACAGCTATTAAACGATCCAGATTTCATTAGTTAGAAAAGCTAGGCTATCTTAGCAATTGATTTAGTTTAGGTAAATTGAATTAGTTAAGTTGCAAATAATAATGTTTGACAAAACAAAAATATAAACAATGGGGAGTTCTTCTGTTTCAGAATGTCCTGTTGCTGTAAAAATATGCCTTCAGATTATCTCTATAAGTGGCAGGTTAGCTATATAAATGTGTACATAACTCTGAGTTAGAGGAGAAAACAACCTGCATATACATAACAGCATTATTTATCACAGTAATCTGACATTATAAGCGAACATGAAGCATTAGTCAAATCATATTAGCACTGTCATATTTTCATTTCATTTCATCTGCCTATTTTCGTCGACAGTTCCAGTTCTTGATCTTGCATGATATTTCAGTACACAATATATAAATTTAATAAGCTTTTAACAGTATTTCTGCATTCAGAGATTACATACCAGGTGGTATGGTGGTATCCAACAATGAAATACACTTTATTCTTCATTTTCATTTATTCCAAGTGGAACTGTTACCAAAAATTTCAGCGTCGGCGAGTGTACCACGTCGGCGACAGGCCTCAGTTGGTGTTTCTGCGAGAATTCCTATTGGCGACAGTTTCATAAACCTGTTCACGTATCCCTACACCCTACCGCCAATAACACTATAGTCGCCACTGCACATATATGTCGTCAGGTGCCATATATTACGAATTTTATCATCACTACAGATACATAATTGTATGTGCCACTAAAGAGGCATGCACAGTAGTTTATATTAAGTACCTGTCTTCAGTGGCACATACAAGTCTATAGTGATGCTAAAATTAGTAATATTTAGCGCCTGGCGACAAAAGTGCAGTGGCGACTATAGTGTTATTGACGGTAGTTGGTTGACTGTGCCCGAGATTCCTAGCATTTCACCTCTCTCAGCGACAATTACCATTACAACAATAATCAAATAGTCGTCAGGTAGCTACAGCGTACGCCATTACACTTCCGTACTGTGCGTGGGCAGATAGAGGGCAGTAGAGGAAAATGGTGAAGTCAAAAGCCCACAGTCTGAGCTGTGGCGTCTTCGTTTCCATGGTAACGGCGGGGATTTGTTTACATACCACTGCGAGGAGCCCAAAAGCGTTTGATAGAGGGCTACAGAAACCCGAACGGCGCAAGCCGCTCAAACTCTTCCTCTCAAACTCACCCCTGATTGTGTCTTGTGGGTGAGGATACAATGGTTTCCCGCACGCCCCTAACGCTTACCTTTTTGTTCCTGGGCGTGGTCGTGGCCTCAGCTGGTCCTGGCCAAGAAGGGACAGCTCACTTGGACCTCCTTCACGGCCACCAAGTAGGAGCGCGAGGCCCGAGGACGAGGCTGACAAGGATGAGGAGACGAAAGAAGCCATGAGTACCAGGCGGGACATGATGAGTACAACACACACACACATACACGCACACACGCACACACACACACACACGCACACACACACACACACACACACACACACACATGTACTCCGAGTTTTTGCTGTCCAGACTTCCGTAGCTCATTCATGTGCGTGCGTGCGTGTGCGTGTGTTTGTGTGCTAATCTTCTGCACGCAATTAGCTGCAACAGGAATTACGACAATCTCAGGATCTCTAATATCATTTGAATGTCACCTTTATCTATCACTACATGACACACGACGCGAGGTTGCGTTATTGTTATTATTATTTTACACCACAAAGTACTGGCTAAGGGCAAAAAAAAAGTAACAAATAGCCTGCTTAATTGTAAAATATATATGTCCTCTTATAAAGAAGACAGTAAGAGAATATAAAAAGGGGGGGGGGGGCAATTCAGTTCAGGATGTGTCAGTTGGTACAGAGGCGCAATACTATAGGCGAGCCGATGCCGTGTGAGATTTTTGTAAAAGAAAAACAAAGTCATGAAAAAGAGAAAAGATCGATCACGAAGAAAAAATTAGCATGGATGAATAAACCAAATATACATGTTCCATATATGTGGCTAATTTTGCACTCGTGTTTGAAATAGTGACATTACTACTTTCTTCTACTACTACTACTACTATTTTACTACTACTACTACTACTACTACTACTGCTGCTGCTACTACTACTACTACTACTACTACTACTACTACCACTTTTACTACCACCACTACCACTACTACTACTACACTTTTAATACCACTACCACTACTACTAATACTACTACCATAATAGGTGACAACTTTTCAAAAGACTAACCATCTGGACAGCACCCAAGCACAGTAAATTTTAGTATAATTATATTCCTCCGCTATCCGTCCCATGTGCACAAAGTAGAAAATAAAGAGTTCATTAGATCGACGGAGCCTCAATAACAACCTATCCTAATATTGCTTTGCCCTAATCATTACCTCCGCCAACGAAGTTGGAGGGGTTATGTTTTCACCCCGATCTGTCTGTCTGTCTGTCTGTCTGTTTGTTAGTGTACAGGATTTCTCGCAAAGTTACGAATAGATTTGGACCAAACTCGGTATACCAAGTCTATTTGGTATAAGGAAGGACTGATTTAATTTTGGATGAAATCTATTGACAAGTGTTGCCATGGCAACCAATTGATGAAATATTCGGCCGGAGGTATGCGCTCATACTGAGTGCATATTATATATATATATATATATTTTTTACTTTTTTTGTTTTACTTTTTTATACTCGGGCGGAGGTATGC
>JACEEZ010016575.1:152500-155000 GCA_016584305.1 Chionoecetes opilio
GTGGGTTGAGTAGTAGAAGTAGTAGTAGTAGTAGTAGTATGTAGTATAGAGTAGTAGAAGATTTTTAAATTTTTATTTTTTATTATAGTAGAAAGTGTGAGTAGCAGTAGAGTGTAGTAAAAGCAAGGGTAGTGCGAAAAGTAGCATTGTGAGTAGCAGAGGTAGGAGTCACTGTGTTGGTGGTTGTGAGGGGTAGTGGAAAACAGGCATAACATCTCCGTAGACTTTCTATCCGATTTTTTTTACATCACAAAGGACTGGCCAAGGTGAAAAAGAAAAAAAAGGAGTAACAAAAAGGCCGCTTAGTGTGTACGAGTTTCCGTGATGGTTCCATATCCGAGGAAACCAAATGATCAAACTTAATTGCACCGCCATTACATATTTTCTAAACTATCAGGGAAACACATCCTTAATCCCTTCACGCCCAGATCTTTCCTTGGCTATAAAAAATCCGTTGTTAAACCCTAAAATTACGAAAAATAACTTAATATACCGAATTAGTTAGTAGACAAGGATAATAAACAGGTCATATCTATAAAATATTGCTTATACTCATTAAAAATCGTCTAATGGTACCCAAAGTACAATGGAAATTACGTTCTGGGTCTCAAGGGACGATCAGTATTACGTGTTAATTTCATAAAAATCACAATAACCATAATTCTTATGCATTCAACCTAAATAATAAGCAAAAAAATAAATGCATTCATACCTTTATCTAATTTGTAATAAAATAAACAATTCTATAAAAAACACAATAACTATAATTTATATACATTCAACTTAAATAATACGTTCAAAAATAAATGAATTCATACTTTATATACAAGGACTATTTGGTTTTTTAAAATGGTGTATTTGGGACTGAGGTTGAGAGTTTTTGTGAAGTGTGGGGCGGTGAAACCAGCTTTTGCCTGTGAATACAGGAGGAGGCAAGGGTGCGTCCTTTCCCCCTCACTTTTTAACGCTTGTAGGATGGGTATTGGGGGCAAGGTTGAGACAAAGGGTTTTGGAGCATCCCTCGGCAAACCCAAAACAGATTTTTTTGCCCAGTGCAGAATTTTGCTGAGTCGCGGAGGCTGGTGAGGCTCTTGAGGCGCGACGGGAGGCAAAGCCCTTTGGACTTGAGGGCTCCTGGTCAAGACCCAAAGGGCCAGGTGTTTGGAGACTTTCTAGATGAAGCAGTACAGTCTGTTCATGCGTGTGGCGAGGACATTGAGATCTTGGAAAGTTTTACATACCTTGGTAGTGCAGTCCATAATGACGGCGGGTCACGTCAAGAAGTCTTACGGCGGATTGGCATAGCCCACGGTGTTATGGACTCGCTCAGCGTGAGTATTTGGCGTTGTCGGTACCTGTGCAGAAGGACAAAGATCCGGATCTTCAAGTCGCTTGTGATCCCTGTCTTACTCTATGGTTGTGAGACATGGACACTAAATAGTGACTTGAAGAGACTAATCAATGCCTTTGGTAATAAGTGTCTTCGCAGAATCATGGGGTATCGCTGGGATGATAACGTGTCAAATCAGCGATTGCACCGTGAGACTGAATCAAGGCCTATTACCTGCATAGTCCGTCAGCGCCAACTCCGGCTATATGGGCATGTGGCACGCTACCCTGAAACCGATCCTTCCCATCGGGTTGTATCTGTAAGAGACAATCCGGCATGGAGGAGGCCAAGGGGGCGCCCACAAGGCTCGTGGCTGCTGGGGCAAGTTGATGTTTCTTGTCAAGAGCTGCTTGGTATGGGAAAGGAGCCTGCATGGGAACTCGCGCGTGGTGACCCCCGGGAGTGGCGTCGTAGGGTGGGCGAGGCGACGCGCCCCCCGGCGTATGCCCCCAATGATTGATTGATTGATAATATATATATATATATATATATATATATATATATATATATATATATATATATATAATATACTTATATATAATATGACCCTTATATATAATATGACCCTTAATATAATATGCGCTGAATACAAAGGAAAAGTACCTCTATACCTCGATAACCATTAGCACGTTATTGTGTGCGTGTTAGTTCCTGGTATGGTAAGTGCACAATTACCATACCATTAGTCCATTAGCAGTCACGTTCAAATTTCCTCCCTTACAATGTGTGAAATTGACGAGGTATGTATATGCTTGGTCCATTAGTTGTATTTGTCGACTTAATATGATGGCGAGTGGTGAGTTTTTGTTTGTAAATAGGGGGAAATTGAGAGAGAGAGAGAGAGAGAGAGAGAGAGAGAGAGAGAGAGAGAGAGGAGAGAGAGAGAGAGAGAGAGAGAGAGAGAGAGAGAGAGAGAGAGAGAGAGAGAGAGAGAGAGAGAGAGAGAGAGAGGAAGAGAGGAGAGAGAGAGAGAGAGAGAGAGAGAGAGAGAGAGAGAGAGAGAGAGAGAGAGAGAGAGAGAGAGAGAGAGAGAGAGAGAGAGAGAGAGAGAGAGGAGAGAGAGAGAGAGAGAGACGAGAGAGAGAGAGAGAGAGAGAGAGAGAGAGAAGA
>JACEEZ010016575.1:157500-170000 GCA_016584305.1 Chionoecetes opilio
CGAGGTCCCGAGTTTGAATCCCGCCAGGAGCAAACTCTATTTGTATTTGCAATTGTCGAGTGGCAGAAGGTTACCCACATTCTGCCCATCAACCTTAACTACCTTGTGGCCCCATGAGACTAATCATTACATTCGTCACTATCAAAATCCTGCCTGCGCCACCACGGGCGAGGGCCAACCATCACAGTCCTCAAGTGAGAAAGTATATCAGGCGCTATAGTTTGAAGTAAGGAATAAATATTATGAACAAATAATTAGATTGAAAAACAAACAAGTTAACTTTTTCTTCATGTGAGTGTGCGTGCAAACGTGGGCTTTGTTTAGATTTCTTTCATCTTTTCGCAGGACAGTCAGTGGTCTCTGCAGGAACACTGCTCTTGCGGTGGATCTGTGCTGCATGGTATCTTTATCAAGGCAGCTGTATGATTATATTTTGATGATAATAAATTTCCACAAAATCCATTCTCTCTCTCTCTCTCTCTCTCTCTCTCTCTCTCTCTCTCTCTCTCTCTCTCTCTCTCTCTCTCTCTCTCTCTCTCTCTCTCTCTCTCTCTCTCTCTCTCTCTCTCTCTCTCTCTCTCTCTCTCTCTCTCCATATGTATATGAATGAATAAATAAGTGAATAAATCATAAATGATTTTAGATAAAAATCAGACTAACTTTTCAATTGAAATGATCGATCAGACAGCAGCGCCTTGAGGCCAGCGCGCCATAGCACCTCACTCACTCCATTGGCGGTGTTCTGCTGGCCTGGACACCTCAGCCTCACCGCAGCCCTGACGCGCCAGGCTAAGGGAAAGGTGGACACTGCCGCGAGGGTGTCCAATCACTACAAAGGTGTTACATTACTGCATAGGTCTACACAAGCCTACATATAAGTCACTGTTTCTCCTTCGTTGACTTTGTTGTTCCAGCATGCGGTGCGGCGCCTTGGCGTGGGCGGCGGTCCTAGTGGTCTACAGCGTCCTCCTGCAGCAGCCTCGGCGTTAGTACCGCTGCCCTGTGTGCATGTCAAGGCTCTATATACTATCTTTGGTGCATGCTGTTCTTCTTCTCCCCTCACAACCAAGCTTACGACCCGCTAAGTGCTGCGTCTTCCTCCTCTGCACATCCTTAACCTGTCTCATGTACACCACTGCATATTGTTGCCCTGCCCGACACCCTGCATAAGGTGCCTCGTCCTCTCACCCTGAGTGCCTCGTCCTTTTCCTCTTTAAGAACCACGGCCTCTCCTACTGGGATGCCTCGCCCTTAAGATACTTGCTATAACTTAACCTAAATAACCACGTCCATTTATTTTGAGGTGCCTCATCCTCTCAGCCTTAAGTGTCTTGTCCCTTCCTCCCTGAAGAATCACGTCCCTTGGTCCTGAGATACCTCGCTCCCTACCCTCACCCTGAGACACTCGTATTTCTGTTCGCTCGGCTTGATCGACGGCCTTCTGTTGGGCGGCAGGTGGGGTTGCAGGCGTGGAGGTGCTGCGCTTCCAGGAGGACCGCGTGGCCACCAACATCACGCAGGCGTGGTACAAGGGCCAGCTGGATCCCTCCCGACAACTCTTCTCCGTCACCCTGTGCGGCAGGTTCTACCTCTTCATCCTGCACGGCTGGGCCACCTTTTTCACCCTAACCAACGGAAATATCACCAATGCCATTCTGGAAGCAGGTGAGCCATGCAATCTTGACTAACGTAAATCTCGAGTGGCGAATATCACACTGAACTAGTTTACACATGGAGGTCCTCGCAGAGTCGCTGTGACTACACATGAGTTGCGGTATAACATCAGAGAGATGTAGAGGAAGATACACAACAGAAAATTTGACCAAAACCAAAATATAACAATGAAAAGAGAACAATAAATGCATAATAAAAGTTTAGGAAGTAGCAAGATGATTCATATCGACATACAATAGTTATGATAAGGAGCAGACAGAGACAGGCGTTAAGTATTAACGACATTCTGATCCTGCAGACGTGTGGATGGAGCGCGTGCGACCTGTCTTCTCCCGAAACTGGAACTTCCAAATTCTCAAGAAGAACTTATGGATGTTCAGGTGAGTGGTCAATGGAATGGGATGAGCAACGCGATGCCCTTTGTGCCGCCAGACGAGGCTCATGATAGGGACTACACACAACCTTGAGCTACATGTTTTGACACCGTTATCACCAAGGCTAATATATAAAGAAAATCATCCTTGGTTATCACAAGTTACTTCCCACGATACTTATACACTATAATGAAGAAAATACCTAAGATGAAACTAACTTTTCATATTTGTTCTTTCCTGTACTTTCCTCTTTTTATTATGGAAAGTATGGGCTGGGGGAAAGGCAGGAACAGGGTAGGGGAGGGAAGCTACGGGGTGGGGTGGAGGGTAAAGGCAGGTAGGATATCCAGAGACGTAGGACAGGGAGGGTAAGAAACAGGGAGAGGAGGGCTGGAAGGGGAACAGATATAGGAGAGGAACAACAAACATACACACTAACTCACACAAACAAGCAGACATACACACACACACACACACACACACACACACACACACATACACACACACACACACACACACACATACAGACAAAGATGCGTACAGGCAAAACAACAGACTGGTAATGCCCTTCCCATCATGCAGCTTTCAAGGTTATTCATGAAGCGGGTTTTCCTGAAGGACAACACCACTTTGCGGGTTTCAGCAGAGAACTTCAGGACCGTTGCCTTTTACCACCTGATACACCGATTATACGACCTTTTCCTCCTTATTATGTGATTGCGACCCACATGTAGTGAGTTCAGAGACCACTAATCACCCACAACTCTATAACAATTTAACCCAACAACCCCAACTCTCTATGTTTGGTTTCAGTCCACATAGACGGTATCGCTATAACCATTTTTTTTCCGGGCAGACTTATCCAGTATCATGCTTTGTCATCGTAATGTTTCTATGATTATATTAATTAAAATTATGCCTCAAACAAATCACACATATAGGAAGATATAATTGTGTACTTTTAGTTGTTTTAATTCTATGTCATACGAATACTTGATTAATTTTCTATGCTGTGTTCCGTCACCGCCCTCAAAGGTATGTATGTGCGAACCCTGCAATGAGTTAGTGTGTTTTAGGATCAATTGCTTTGCTAATCATTCTCAATAGACGTGCTTGTATCCGCTAAGCAATATTAGCAATTCACCTCACATCATTTCTCAATATAAATGACTCGATGGATGTCGTATTTCATTAAGCCCTAATGGTCTTGTATATTAATATTCATACCTTCTCATTATATTCTTATGTGATTATCTACGTATATATGTGTCATGTGTTTATTTCTCCATTACCTTTTTTTATTTGAGGTCAAGCAAAGAAGCAGACTAACCATTGTTGAGTAGTTCATGCTACCGTGTTTTACCATATGCTTTTATCAGCAATTACTTAATTACTTGAAATATTTCACAATTGTATTAAGGCGCCCATGAGTCACATAGGAAACAAGATGCAGTACAGCACCTGATGGAGCGCTGATGCAGCACTCCGTGGCCATTCCAGTATTCCGTATAGTCAACACACGAGTGTGTCACCAGTAGGCAGTCTGCAGTCCTCGAGGGATATTTCATCTTGCCAGACTGAGACAGAATCGGACATGTGTCTCCCACGATGTGCTTCAGTTCCCTATAGCACACTCAAATGCTACGATGGTAATATTTTCTGTTCCAAGGTGGCACCACCTGTGCTTCACGTACGACCACCAGCAACACCTGATAGCCACCTACGTGGACGGTCACCTCAACAATTACCAGAAATACGAGATCGACAAGCCCATGTCCGGTGACGGGGCCCGGCTGGGCCAAGGCCTTCTTGTGCCGCAGAGAAGTTTCAGCGGCGACTTAACGCAGGTTAGTATATACATAAACTTGTTGTTACATTTGAGAAAAGAGAATGATAATATTAATTTTCGACAAAATAGACGTAGGAAGATTGGACACGAGGAAGGCGACACTTGCATATGTGAGGTGTGTGTCTCTGAACCCCATAACTTTCCTTCGTAACCTCTGATTCAGATTAACGTATGGGACAGGCCCCTCGACGCAGACGAGATCCTTCGCCTGGCGGAATGTGAGGACGACCAACAGGGTAACTACATCTCCTGGAGCGAGGGCTGGACACTCAACAATGTTACCAACTACGAGATGCCTCTAAGTGACCTTTGTAAAAGAGAAAATGGGACGTATTATTTTTGGTTTCCTTCACAAGCGTACAGCACTGCACGCTACCTGTGTCCAGCGTTGGGCACAACACTGCCATCTGGCACAAGTAAGGAGGAAATTACTGCCATGTTCAAACGTGCATGGCGCACGCTGCCTCCGGGTCATAACTGCGGCAAAGAATACTGGGGAGACGCCAACGACATTGACCAAGACGGAGTCTGGGTGATCAATGGTACTTCCGTAGGAGAGGATATTGTATGGGCGCCCAAAGAGCCAAACGGTATTCAGTACGAAAACTGTGCCTCACTATATCCTTTTGTTGTCGCAGATATAGACTGCGATACAAATTTTAAGTGTGCAGCGTGTCCATTCACAGAGCCTGTGAGGTTTTCCTTCCTGGGCACGTGTGAGTCTGAGCAGCGCAACGTATATTTCACGTCTTTCAAACCTGACGAGGAGGAGCTGCTGTTCGTGGGCTACGGTACTTACCACATCAAGCGCCTCAGCGGTACTTGGGCGTGGGTCAACGTGGTCACCAACGTGTCCATCGCTTTCCTGGACGCCGTTGAGCCAGACTTTCCGATGGGCCGGCGGTGGTGGCAGCTGGAGCAACAAGTGTGCGACCAGAAGGGCGGTGATCGGCGGCTGCTGCTGCTGTCGCCTTGCCCACCTGGTCATTACACCTGCAACGACGCCACCTGCATCCCGCTGCCGCAGCGGTGCGACCTCAAGTACGACTGTCGGGACAACAGTGACGAGGAGGACTGCGAGCTGGTGTCCTTTCCGGAGGGTTACCAGAAGCACCTGCCGCCGCGCCGCGGTGACTCCGAGGCTGCCGCTCTGCCCATCGTGCTCACCGTCAGCGTGGACTCGCTGGCCGTCAAGACCATCGACATGGTGATGGAGGTGTCGTACCAGCTGATGCTCACCTGGGTGGACAACCGGCTGCAGTACCACGACCTCAAGGTGGACAGCACCCTGAACGTGCTGCCGGCGCACACGGTGGCGCGGCTGTGGACGCCGCAGGTGGAGTTCATCAACACCATCAAGAGCGAGCACACCCTCATGGACGGCGACACCCTCACGAAGGTGGACCGGCGGGCCCCCGCCATCGGCATGAAGCCCGCCACGCCGGCAGAAGGTGAGGAACCCCACTGTATTGCACAAAACACTATGACAGTGCATGTTCATTCCCGGTTTCATAAATATAGGCTACATATCTTCGTTCTATATACATAATTTACTGGGGAAACCTCGGAAATATATATTAGATAAACATAATTACGCAGCGAATAACGGCGTCTAGCTATAAACATAGCTACTGGTTGATTAGTACATAGTTAATTAATTATCTAGTTTACACTTTGCTATAAACTTACAGTTCTCATTTATACAGGTCGAGGCAAATCCTGCAGTTTTACAAAATCAAGAAGACGGATAGTTTGAATAAAAAAGAGTCTGTACAGAAAGTTGTAACACGTACTCAGCAAGTCTACATGAGAGTAAAATGTATGAAAAAAAGTACTGTAGTTTTAGGAAAATCTTTATATTCAGCCCCAGTCATGAACCTTTCCTGACCGCAGTGGAGCTGTTCTCCGGCGAGGACAACACGCCGACGGCGGGGCGGAAGTACGGCACGGTGTACATGTGTGACCTTGACCTCTCACTCTACCCCTTCGACGTGCAAGAATGCTTCATGCACTTGAGGATCTCGTCAGCCACCAAGTTCTTTTTGTTGTTTGATGCCAAGAGGTCTGTGGTGAACATCTCCGCCAACCGCCTCCTGGTGGAGTACGAGGTGGGTGGGTCACGGCGGGACGCTGCGTGGGGCCACGCCACAACACTAGCCACACTATACACACACTGAATGTTGAGCCCCGACTCGAGAAACTAATAATAATAAGTTATCATTCTGCGAACAAATCACATTCCATTGTAGTGCTGAAACCTCTGCTGTGATATAAAATTGAACAAATCACACAAATCACAAAATCACATGAAAACATTAGACCTGCCATTAGTATGCCTTTGCTCCTTCCCACGCGGTGTTGTTGCATCGCCACCAGGTGGAGCCCCTGACGCTGGTGCACGGCGGCGCGGGGCAGTTCAGCGAGACCAAGGTGAGAGTGCCGCTCACGCGCCGCTACGGGTACGCCATCCTCAACATCTATCTGCCCACGCTGGTGCTCCTCATCGTGAGCTACATCACGCTGTTCATCCGGCCGGCCATCTTCGACACCAGGATGATGTCAGCCCTCACGGTGCAGCTGGTCATCGCCACACTCTTCTCGCAGGTGTGTGTGTGGCAACGAACATGTTTACCTGAACTGCAATATTTGTAATACTTACATTTTTTACTTGAAAGCTGTAACTGTCCACCATCAGACTTTCAAGGGAGGCGTATCTCTGTGGTGGAATTACTCCTATCTACGGTTTCAGGCAAACAGTTTTCGGGTAAACAGAAAAATTATTATCAATAGCAAATATCTATTAGTATAGGAATGCGCGTCTACCTCTAACTAGTCATGATTTTTTCCAAGCCGATTATTATGCTAAGCTTCATACATGCCCTGTGACGCTTTAAGAGATCTCTATTCCAATGCTGAAAACTGAAGTGACGCAAGACAGTATCTGGAATAAGGCACCCTTCGTTTTTAAGATCATGCGGTCTTAAGGACATCATCACTTGCAGCCCACACCCAAAAATCCACAACGTCCTGTGTTCTCCCTCAGGTGTCCGCCTCCCTGCCCAAAACTTCTTACTTCAAGATGGTGGACGTGTGGCTCATATTTTGCATCGGCGTCACCTTTCTCACCATCATCTTCCACGTGGTGGTGGACTACGTGGTGCACGGACAGCCGGACCCTGGTGGCAGCCGACTGTCGGTGGTTCCCATGGCCAAGGGGAAGCTTCGTTCAGGGGCCAAGACGTTCACAGCCAGCCTGGCGGAGCGTGAGGCACTGGGTCAGCGGGTAGTGTTGGCTACCAAGGTGGCGGTGCCGATAGTTTTCTTCGCTTTCAACATCTGCTACTGGGCCTACATACTGGGGTAGTGACGGCGTGGTGGTGGTGCGAGGCCATGCACAATGTAATACTAGGTTTTATGTAAGTTCCAAGAGCGCCGCACGACCTCCCAACACGAGTCCCTTCACAGATAACTCCTGCACTACGGGTCTGCGTCGCTTCTGCCATCAAAACAGATGCTTCTCATGATTTCCCAGCCAACTGTAGTCACAGGTAGTCACAGCCAGATATTACGACACCAAAAACAATCCCAACCAACCATGAAACAAGTAAAATCTGAATCCATTTATCAAACAAAATCAATATTTACAACTTCTGCATTCCCTTTAATTCCTAAATATATCTAAATATATGTGGTATCCTAAAATCATCGCCATGATTATGCAGTAAAAACAAAGGTCTAAAAAACAGCTCATCAAAATTCTTATATTTACCATGAATTTACTTGCATATGATATTATGTATAGTCTTATTTGTCTACTCCCTCCTTCTCTCTCTCTCTCTCTCTCTCTCTCTCTCTCTCTCTCTCTCTCTCTCTCTCTATATATATATTATATATATATATATATTATATATATATATATATATCAGACAAACGTGTCTGGTTACTGTCCCCCTTGAGCAAGGTGATGGGATGTGTGTGGTATGTGAGGCCCTAGCTTTACCCAAAGATTGGCCTCTATGAGCTCTAAGCTTTTTTCGGAAGGGTAAAGGCTGGCGATCACAAGACCATGATTGAATGAATGACACACACACACACACACACACACAACACACACACACACACACACACACACACATACACACACACACACATACATATATATACACACACACACACAATCACAAAAGTAATACAACAGTTTTGAGCATAAGAATGTATTTTTTTTCTTCAATTTTCCACCGTACTTTATTTACATTGGAGTTCGAATCTTTATCTTCAATAAACCAGTAGTTAGTACAAAGGTCACCATGATACATGATAAGTATTATTTCCCCCCAATAAACGCTTAAGGTCATGTCAAGATTCGGTCAGCAGCCGGCAGTATCAGTCCCTTCGTTGCTCTTTCCTCAGCTGAATGAACTTCAGTCTTAGAGAGCAGTGAACACGTAGCCATATTTGTCAGGATTTGTCAGCACATCATACTGACGAAGCAGGACATTGCCGACCACATAGGAGGAATAACCTACAGGATGGTGAGCACTTTGTGTCTCCACGGTCTCAATGACACCAGTAACGTCAGCGGCTTCAGATATCTCTGGTGCCTTATACACCGAGACAGCATCATGATAGGTTGCAGGAGACGCGGCATCATAAGTAACGGGCAGTTCTGCAGCAACCGGCACATCAGGGGCCACTGGAAGATGATCTCCGTGGGCTACGAAACCAGTATCAGCGCCTGCTTTGTATGTCACGCTGAGTCGTTGACTTGAACTTGGAGGCACAAAACTGTAGGCTCCCTCAACGTTGAGGCTTGGGTCTGCGCTTTCACTGCGAGAGCTGTCGCCAGCATCATAGCTGAAGGAGTAAGAAGCATCAGACGCAGGGTCACCACCGCCGTATGTCAGAACAGATCCTGCTTGTTCTGGAGACGCTGCGGGAGCTGCCTCAATATGGACGGGAGCGGCAGATTCGTGAGTCCCTGCCAGTTTTGCGCCGAAGTCTCCAGCTTCAACTTTGGGAAGATGGTCTCCTTCAGCCACGAATCCAGTTTCGGATCCAGCGATGTAGTTTACCGTTAGCCTCTGGTTCCGATCTGGAGGAAGGAAACTAAAAGATCCTTTGATATTGAGGTTAGCATCGGCGGTTTCAGAGCGAGAACTGTCTTCCGTTTTGTAACCAAACGAGTACGAGGCATCAAGGGGAGACTGGTCAGCGCTGTAAGCTACAACAGGAGATTCTGCAGCAGTGTATGTGGCTCCTGCGAGGGCGTTGGATTCTTCTTCGCTAAGTACAGGTAAGATATGGCCCGTGGGAATTCCAGACTCTGCTCCAGGGACAGAGGGCCCGACAGGGAGGGAGTCTCCAGTAGCGATGTAGCCAATATCAGAGCCTGCTCTGTACTCGATCCGGTGATCGGCCCCGTCGTCCGTAATGTAAGAATATTTTCCAATGACTGCATTGTTAGCGTCGCTAGATTCACTGCGGGAGCTATCAGAAGTCTCGTATGCAAAACTGTAGCTGCCGTCATCAGCAGAGCTGCTTATTACTTGTGCCACCTCATAAGCGGATGGTACTGCACTTCCAGAAGGATGAGGGGCGGGTTCTGGTGCCTTATACACCGAGACAGCATCATGATAGGTTGCAGGAGACGCGGCATCATAAGTAACGGGCAGTTCTGCAGCAACCGGCACATCAGGGGCCACTGGAAGATGATCTCCGTGGGCTACGAAACCAGTATCAGCGCCTGCTTTGTATGTCACGCTGAGTCGTTGACTTGAACCTGGAGGCACAAAACTGTAGGCTCCCTCAACGTTGAGGCTTGGGTCTGCGCTTTCACTGCGAGAGCTGTCACCAGCATCATAGCTGAAGGAGTAAGAAGCATCAGACGCAGGGTCACCACCGCCGTATGTCAGAACAGATCCTGCTTGTTCTGGAGACGCTGCGGGAGCTGCCTCAATATGGACGGGAGCGGCAGATTCGTGAGTCCCTGCCAGTTTTGCGCCGAAGTCTCCAGCTTCAACTTTGGGAAGATGGTCTCCTTCAGCCACGAATCCAGTTTCGGATCCAGCGATGTAGTTTACCGTTAGCCTCTGGTTCCGATCTGGAGGAAGGAAACTAAAAGATCCTTTGATATTGAGGTTAGCATCGGCGGTTTCAGAGCGAGAACTGTCTTCCGTTTTGTAACCAAACGAGTACGAGGCATCAAGGGGAGACTGGTCAGCGTTGTAAGCTACAACAGGAGATTCTGCAGCAGTGTATGTGGCTCCTGCGAGGGCGTTGGATTCTTCTTCGCTAAGTACAGGTAAGATATGGCCCGTGGGAATTCCAGACTCTGCTCCAGGGACAGAGGGCCCGACAGGGAGGGAGTCTCCAGTAGCGATGTAGCCAATATCAGAGCCTGCTCTGTACTCGATCCGGTGATCGGCCCCGTCGTCCGTAATGTAAGAATATTTTCCAATGACTGCATTTTTAGCGTCCCTAGATTCACTGCGGGAGCTATCAGAAGTCTCGTATGCAAAACTGTAGCTGCCGTCATCAGCAGAGCTGCTTATTACTTGTGCCACCTCATAAGCGGATGGTACTGCACTTCCAGAAGGATGAGGGGCGGGTTCTGGTGCCTTATACACCGAGACAGCATCATGATAGGTTGCAGGAGACGCGACATCATAAGTAACGGGAAGTTCTGCAGCAACCGGCACATCAGGGGCCACTGGAAGATGATCTCCGTGGGCTACGAAACCAGTATCAGCGCCTGCTTTGTATGTCACGCTGAGTCGTTGACTTGAACCTGGAGGCACAAAACTGTAGGCTCCCTCAACGTTGAGGCTTGGGTCTGCGCTTTCACTGCGAGAGCTGTCACCAGCATCATAGCTGAAGGAGTAAGAAGCATCAGACGCAGGGTCACCACCGCCGTATGTCAGAACAGATCCTGCTTGTTCTGGAGACGCTGCGGGAGCTGCCTCAATATGGACGGGAGCGGCAGATTCGTGAGTCCCTGCCAGTTTTGCGCCGAAGTCTCCAGCTTCAACTTTGGGAAGATGGTCTCCTTCAGCCACGAATCCAGTTTCGGATCCAGCGATGTAGTTTACCGTTAGCCTCTGGTTCCGATCTGGAGGAAGGAAACTAAAAGATCCTTTGATATTGAGGTTAGCATCGGCGGTTTCAGAGCGAGAACTGTCTTCCGTTTTGTAACCAAACGAGTACGAGGCATCAAGGGGAGACTGGTCAGCGTTGTAAGCTACAACAGGAGATTCTGCAGCAGTGTATGTGGCTCCTGCGAGGGCGTTGGATTCTTCTTCGCTAAGTACAGGTAAGATATGGCCCGTGGGAATTCCAGACTCTGCTCCAGGGACAGAGGGCCCGACAGGGAGGGAGTCTCCAGTAGCGATGTAGCCAATATCAGAGCCTGCTCTGTACTCGATCCGGTGATCGGCCCCGTCGTCCGTAATGTAAGAATATTTTCCAATGACTGCATTGTTAGCGTCGCTAGATTCACTGCGGGAGCTATCAGAAGTCTCGTATGCAAAACTGTAGCTGCCGTCATCAGCAGAGCTGCTTATTACTTGTGCTACCTCATAAGCGGATGGTACTGCACTTCCAGAAGGATGAGGGGCGGGTTCTGGTGCCTTATACACCGAGACAGCATCATGAGAGGTTGCAGGAGACGCGGCATCATAAGTAACGGGCAGTTCTGCAGCAACCGGCACATCAGGGGCCACCGGGAGATGGGAGCCTCTAGCAATAAAGCCTCGATCATCAGCAGTATACTCCAACTTAATGTCCGTCCCTGTTGGGTCCTTGTATCCGAATTCTCCATTCAGGTGCCCTGGTGTCTTGGCCATGGCCTGCTCGTAGGCGCCGTCCACGGTGTCGTAGCCATACTTGTACGTGCCGTCAGAATGAAGGACATAGTACTGGGACCGACTTCCCCTACCTACGGCTGGAATTTTGTAGGGAGACTCGGGACGAGGAAAACTCAGCGTGCTGGCGACCGCCAAAGCCAACACCACCTGCAAGGCACGAGGGACTGTTAGGGTTCAGCCATCATGACGCTCATATGAACTCTATACTTAGTTATCTTATATCAAATATATTATGACTGTACTAACCTCTAAAAATATTAGTGTGCACATATATATATATAATATATATATATATATATATATATATATATTATATATATATATATATATATATATATATATATATTATATATATATATATATATATATATATATATATATATATATATATATATATATATATATATATATATATATATATATATATATATATATATATATATATATATGTGGTGTGTGTGTGTGGTGGTGTGTGTGGTGTGTGTGGTGTGTGTGGTGTGTGTGTGTGTGTGTGTTGTGTGTGTGGTGTGTGTGTGTGTGTGTGTGTGTGTGTGGTTGTGTGTGTGTGTGTGTGTGTGTGTGTGTGTGTGTGTGTGTGCGTGCGTGTTATTCACCCATGGTCATGATCATGCGCACCAGACTCGAGATCGTCAGGTAATACCCTCCTTGAAAGATCTTGGACCTCACAGAGACCGATTGTTATTGTTGTTGTTGTTATTGTGTGTGTAATTCACCTACGAC
>JACEEZ010016575.1:172500-175000 GCA_016584305.1 Chionoecetes opilio
GGGGCAAGCAGTTAAGCGATGACACAAAACATCACCGTCACAGACCATCACAGCGGCCTCGTACCCATGCTGCTGCAGCGGCCTGAGTCTCCCACAGCGGTGCATCGCGTGCAGGGCCACCCAGGCTCATGGAACGCGTGCAGCTGCTGCTTTCTTGAATATAAATGACCATAAATGACCCTAAGCAGTGTTTGTTGTAGTCCCTCACACAAAAACGAAGCTCCTCTCCATGGACACCAATGGGTCTGCCAGGGCGCCGCAGACACTGCTGCCATCACGTGTGTGTCCCGTAACGCTGAGTGACGGTGTGCTGTGACGTCACTCTCAACGATCAAGCATTGCATGGTGGCGACGAATAAAGGAATGTATCTCAGCAGGAAACAAAAGCTTCTTTGGGAACCTTCTCTAAAATTCGGAAAGAACACACAAATATGGATACCGAAATCTGGATTGGAAGTTTCAAATCAAATATTTGCCAAGATAATTTAATGATAATTTGAAAAACTGAAAAATACGGCTCTACATTTTTATGTTCTTACATAAATAACTTTTTCAATAGTTACGAACTCAAAGTACTTGGAGCGTGCCATGCATTCAAAGCTGCGAGGGCACGTGTATCCCCCCCATGAGTAATGAGTACTCCCTAACACGCGACACACTGAGGGAAGTGTAAAAAAGGAAAATAAATGATCCCGTGGTTTCAGTGATCGTAGCAAAGGTCTCCTATCACTGCTCCTCCGTACTAATCACTCAGTATCATATCCTGTTTTCCTTATGTAACGCGCCACTCTGTCACCTGTTCGCCAGTACTTGCGTCACAATGTTGCGATCTTGATTGCTTCCATCACACCAAGGGCAGCGCCAAGGTCACTCTCCGCCCCGCATGGCTACCCCTGCAGACTGAAGATCCATTACTCTTATTTTCTGACAAAATTCTGCACGCACTTCATGAGCTTAGCGCTGCGGGAAGCTTACATCTGAGACCGTATTTAGCATTATCATTATTACAATCCTCCTCCTCCTCCTCCTCCTCCTTCGTATCTAGTCCCCCGTATCGATTAGTTGTAGTGGTAGTGGTAGTTGTAGTTAGTATTTTCCATATCCTATCATTCTGCACTATGAAACTTCCATGTTCCTATCCTCTTTAGGGACATGGTATCATTTTCCAACTGTTTTCTTACAAGTAGTTGATAGTTAGTAGTATGTAGTTCAGCAGATACCCTCGCTATGGACCAATAGGTCTCCTGGTGTCTGTTATTCCTATGTAATCCTATGTAATCCTCTTCCTCTTTCTATTCCTCTTCCTCTTCCTCTTCCTCTTCCTCTTCCTCCTTCTTCTTCTCCTCCTCCTCCTCCTCCTCCTCCTCCTCCTCCTCCTTCTCCTCCTCCTCGTTGTTCTGATCAATGGGCATTAGCATTACAATGTTAATTCATGTGAACCAGTTTTTGTAACAAGTCTATTAAAGCAGTCCCATCCAATGTCTGTTGAGGTGGTGCATGAAGGTCACTCGCCAATCACCAGCAGCACCGACAGTGTCTCCTCAAATGCGAACAATTACTTACGGATTGCTTTGGGATTCATCGTTGCCAGGCGTGCGATAAAACAATGTCTGCCTCCCCCATGTTCTCGACGTGCACCTATTAATGATAACACAAAGAAACAGACAAACAAAGGCAACATAAATAAGCCGAATAGAAGAGCCTGATGTGTGCCCCTCTGCATCTATAATGTGGTCTTTTGCACTTTGAGGTGTTGGTGAAGTATGAATGGGTAGGTCATGTAGTAAAGTCATGTTAATGGATATTTTTTACTAAATAGTATTCGTAATAATTCTTACTGCTCGCACAAAGATCTGGCAGATGACATTTTACGCCATGGAGGTTGTTGGTCACTGCAGTTACGGCACCTCACTAAGACACTAACACGTATATACAAGTTTAATAAAGAAAGAGAAGGGGGGGATTAGAAAGAAGGCGGGGTGTACAAAAATAAAAAGAACACAGAAACACAGAAATACAGAATAAGGTTGGAAAGCACTGGCAGTGAAGCGCTATACACACTGGAGTTGGAAGCACGTTCAAGATTGCCAAGTGTATCAGCAGCGCCTCTTCACCTGCAGGCCCTGGAGGTATTATGGCCCTTAATACCTCCATATGCAGGCCCCTCAACCCTAAGCGGCTACATCCAAGTGTATCGTAAGACTCACAATCCTATTCCTTATAAATCTATTCAAAGTATAGACAGGGAAACCTATGAACTCCAGGTGGCGCTGAACCAACGCTTGCACATCCGTCTTCTTGGTTTTAATGTAATCAAGATCACGAATGTCAAATCAGCCGGAGAGGAAGAATAAGGGGCTCAGTGGGCATCATTCTGACATCGTAGCTCAGAACTTGCCTCCACCTAGTGATGACCCGCGAACAGGCGACCCAGGCGGCGTGAGTCTGTGAAGCTGCGTCTCCAGAGCCCACTCCTCTGCCCCTCCGCCTGACACTGCCT
>JACEEZ010016575.1:177500-181554 GCA_016584305.1 Chionoecetes opilio
ACGCTACGTGGATAACTACCGAACAATTTATAACTACCGAACAACTTATAACTACTGAACAATTTATAACTACCGAACAACTTATAACTACCGAACAATTTATAACTACCGAACAACTTATAACTACTGAACAATTTATAACTACCGAACAACTTATAACTACCGAACAATTTATAACTACCGAACAACTTATAACTACCGAACAACTTATAACTACCGAACAATTTATAACTACCGAACAACTTATAACTACCGAACTATTTATAACTACCAAACAACTTATAACTACCAAACAACTTACAACTACCGAAAAATGTATAACTACCGAACAACTTATAACTACCGATCTACTTATAACTACCGAACTACTTATAACTACCGAACTATTTATAACTACCGAACTACTTATAACTACCGAACTACTTATAACTACCAAACAATTTATAACTACCGAACAACTTATAACTACCAAACAACTTATAACTACCGAACTACTTATAACTACCAAACAATTTATAACTACCGAACAACTTATAACTACCAAACAATTTATAACTACCGAACAACTTATAACTACCAAACAATTTATAACTACCGAACAACTTATAACTACCAAACAACTTATAACTACTGAACAACTTATAACTACCGAACAACTTATAACTACCGAACAACTTATAACTACTGAACAACTTATAACTACCAAACAACTTATAACTACCAAACAACTTATAACTACTGAACAACTTATAACTACTGAACAACTTATAACTACTGAACAACTTATAACTACTGAACAACTTATAACTACTGAACAACTTATAACTACCGAACAACTTATAACTACCGAACAACTTATAACTACTGAACAACTTATAACTACCAAACAACTTATAACTACTGAACAACTTATAACTACCGAACAACTTATAACTACTGAACAACTTATAACTACTGAACAACTTATAACTACTGAACAACTTATAACTACCGAACAACTTATAACTACTGAACAACTTATAACTACCGAACAACTTATAACTACCGAACAACTTATAACTACCAAACAACTTATAACTACTGAACAATTTAAAACTACTGAACAACTTATAACTACCGAACAACTTATAACTACCGAACAACTTATAACTACTGAACAACTTATAACTACTGAACAACTTATAACTACCGAACAACTTATAACTACCGAACAACTTATAACTACCAAACAACTTATAACTACCGAACAACTTATAACTACCGAACAACTTATAACTACCGAACAACTTATAACTACCGAACAACTTATAACTACCGAACAACTTATAACTACCGAACAACTTATAACTACCGAACAACTTATAACTACCGAACAACTTATAACTACCAAACAACTTATAACTACCGAACAACTTACAGGTGCGAGCCGTGATGAGCCTCAGGATGGGGTTCAGAAGGAGGAGAAACAGTATACGTACACACACCTAGTAGGCTCAATTATTACTGAGCCTATGCACCTCTACGCCCTCCCCTTAATAGATGATGTAACAGTAAGGCTACACACACCAATAAAGAATTTTGATCACAAGAAATACATCCAGATCCGCTATCACAAAGGAGTCAAGTATATTTTGATTCAATTCCTATTTTGTTTTTAAGGGTCGCAGTGCAGGATCTATAGTGAGGAGGGACAACACGTATCTGATATTTTCTAGCCACTCGTCAGGTTAGTATGAATAGTTGTGTCAATTATAAGGTTGTGTTGTGTGTGTGTGTTGTGTGTGTGTGTGTGTTGTGTGTGTGTGGGTGTGTGTGTGTGTGTGTGTGTGTGTGTGTGTGTGTGTGTGTGTTGTGTGTGTGTGTACTTTATGCATTATTGCTTTGATGGTTCTTTTTTCGATTTAATTCAGGACAATATAATTCTATACATATATTTTTTTCCAAGTAATACAGAAGTGTGTGTGTGTGTGTGTGTGTGTGTGTGTGTGTGTGTGTGTGTGTGTGTGTGTGGGGTGTGTGTGAGTATCGGTAGTATTTTTGTATTATAAGGTTTAGGTGAAGGGATGTGTGTGTGTGTGTGTGTGTGTGTGTGTGTGTGTGTGTGTGTGTGTGTGTGTGTGTGTGTGTGTGTGTGTGTGTGGTGTGTGTGTGTGTGGAGAGAAGGCGGAGGTGGTGATGATGTCAGTGATGATAGGTAAACATATTGGTTGTGGGAGTGGCTGTTGTGTACTAGATGAGACTGATTTGTGAGAGGGTGCAGTATGGGCGGAGGTAAGAAGAGGAGGAGGAGGAGGAGGAGGAGGAGGAGGAGGAGGAGGAGGAGGAGGAGGAGGAGGAGGAGGAGGAAGAGAAGGAGGATTACATAGGATTACATAGGAATAACAGACACCAGGAGACCTATTGGTCCATGACGAGGGTATCTGCTGAAACTACATACTACTAACTATCAACTACTTGTAAGAAAACAGTTGGAAAATGATACCATGTCCCTAAAAGATAGGAACATGGAAGTTTCGTAGTGCAGAAAGATAGGATATGAAATATACTAACTACAACTACGAAGAGAGGGAGGAGGAAGAGGAGGAGGAGGAAGAGAGGGAAGAGGAAGAGAAGGAGGAGGAGAAGGAGGAGGAGGAGGAGGAGGAGGAGGAAGAGAAGGAGGAGGAAGAGGAGGAGGAGGAGGAGAAAGGAGGAGGAGGAGAAAGAGAAGGAGGAGAAGGAGGAGGAGGAGGAGGAGGAAGAGAAGGAGGAGGAAGAGAGGGAGGAGGAGGAGAAGGGGGAGAAGGAGGAGGAAGAGGAGGAGGAGGAAGAGGAAGAGGAGGAGGAGGAGGAGGAGGAGGAGGAAGAGAAGGAGGAGGAAGAGGAAGAGGAGGAGGAGGAGGAGGAGGAGGAGGAGGAAGAGAAGGAGGAGGAAGAGGAGGAGGAGGAGGAGAAGGAGGAGGAGGAAAAGGAGGAGAAGTAGGAGGAAGAGGAGGAGGAGGAAGAGTAGGAGGAGGAGAAGAATGTAGATATATTGATGTGGGCTGATTTATGATGTTTACATAGTATGGCATATATGTGTGTGTGTGTGTGTGTGTGTGTGTGTGTGTGTGTGTGTGTGTGTGTGTGTGTGTGTGTGTGTGTCTGTGTCTGTGTCTGTGTCTGTGTCTGTGTCTGTGTCTGTGTCTGTGTGTGTGTGTGTATGTGTGTGTGTGTGTGTCAAGGCTCTACAGGTGTGAATATAGATGTGTGTACATGAGACAATTAGTTATGTACTGGAGACCGCATGTTACATAATAAACTGTGGACATCATAGTTCCGGGTTAGTAGAGTGTGCTGGTAGATCCGTGTGTGTGTGTGTGTGTGTGTATCCGTGTGCGCACGTGTGTGTGTGTGTGTGTGTGTGTGTGTGTGTGTGTGTGTGTGTGTGTGTGTGAATAGAATAGAATAGAATATAGAATAGAATATAGAATATAATTTATTATTGCTCAGACTTTATAAATAAAGTATGGAGCACAGCTCCTACAAGATATAATACATTTGGCAGGACATTTCAAACGATACCAATAAGATAAGTGTGCATGCATGCACATACAGATAAGTACTACGTAAACTAAAAGTTAGGAGAAATCCAATTGTCAATTTCCAAAACTAAGTGACACATAGAAAAATATAAATAAAGATAACTAATAATCAGATATACTTGTTAGCTTATCTAAACATGCTCAAAATTGATCTGATGAATAATGACAAGTTCTTCAAAACATTCACACTGGTACTTTGCATTAACGCAACATACTTAAAATGCGTTGGCCTAATTGTGTAGTATTTCTGGATATACATATCCCGCAGCCTTACAATTTCCTCGTTAGTACATTCGAATAGGACATGAAATCATCTCCCACAACATTAGCAATACACTTGCTACAAAGGCGATCTTCTCTGTTCACACCTGTGTATTACCCAAAATTTATTGGTAGTCATTGTTGCTTGTTCTGAATCTAGTTACCATGGGGTGCGAATACTTTTCGGTTAGTTTGACGAGGTAACCTCCATACCATAAATCAGGGTAATT
>JACEEZ010016577.1:0-11162 GCA_016584305.1 Chionoecetes opilio
TTTTATTTTTGTTTTTTTTTTAACGGGACCAACTCCCCTCTCTCCCTCTCTCTTCCCCTCTCTCTCTCTCTCTCTCTCTCTTCTCCAATGATGGTAATAGTATTTTATTAAATATTACAAAAAATCGTATGTGAAGGGGGGAGGAAAGGAGGAGAGAAGACCCGTGTTACCTCCATTTCCCCTCCTTCCCTTCCCTTTCCTCCCCCCTTTTCTCTCCTCCCTTCCTTCCCTTCTTACCTTTCACTATTATATATCTCTCCCCTCTCTCCCTCTCCCCTCTCTCTTCTCCCCTCTCTCTCCTCTCTCTCTCTCTCCTTCTCTCTCTATCTCTCTCTCTTTTCTCTCTCTCTCTCTCTTCTCTCTCTCTCCTCCTCTCTCTCTCTCTCTCTCTCTCTTCTCTCTCTCTCAGTACCATTTTAAAATATTTTAAGTTTTATTATCATTTTCTTTCATTTCATTTCATTTCAGATTTTAAGTCTCCTAAACAGTACCAGTTAATAGCTATAAGAGAAGAGAGAGAGAGAGAAAAGAAAAGAGAGAGAGAAAAGAGAGAGAGAGAGAATGTAAACAATAATGACAGCTTGGCAACCTAATTTTAAGAGGAAAACATGTGGTGTGGTTGTCATGGTAACGAGCAGCGTCCTGCGGGTAGATCATTTAATTAAAAAGATTATATATATATTACCCAACATCCCATAAAAAGAAAGAAAAAAATGCCTGGTTAAATGTATAAGAAAAATGTTCTTGTATTGAGATTTATATTTGGGTCCACATATTTTTGAGCGACACTATGGCAGCCACCTGGCGAGAAGTGAGGTGAACTGAAAAACAGTGATACCTCGAATTGTCCGTTTCTGAACTGGACATGCATGCAAGTGATGCAATATCACTTGAATATAATCTCTGATGCCAATTCAAGGTCATGCACCTTACATAATCTTCATGGGCCTATTACATCACAAATACGCCAATTTTTATTTTTTTATTCGTTATTTCCTTTTTTTTTAAAATCTAAATATGAGCATTTTAACATTAAACTCCACCTGCCCTGTGGAAGTGCGTTTTCCCCTTATATTTATCATACATTGATATTTCAGCATTACATTGTCATGGGTACTGTCTACATCATATTAAAATATAACAATCCGCCATTCGGACAAAGGCATATAGGTGAGCAACCCGAGGATCAAACGTACATTAATGCCAACCACCCGTGTACACATGTACGTGATGTAGTTGGATCTTATAAGCTAACGAAATATTCTCCTTGGTAGTAATCATGGTAGTAATGGGCCTGCAATCCCCAGGTGACCTATACAAAGGGGTTATGGTTGTGTTCTCTAAGCCGCCCCATGATACTGCAAGTTCTACCCCGAGCACACTGTCCGCCGCATTTGGGGATAGTGCCGTGCACTGGAGTACAGACTTCAAACACTTGCATTGTCCTCTGCATCCCTTTTGCAGCCTAATCTGAGAATTTTGCCGGCATACTTGCGTTGCCTCCGGGAGGGTTGTCCACGAGACGTCCCAGCCAGTGTCACTCTTCACCCCCCCCCATTCGCTAGGGGATGGGAGCTCTGCTGCAGCAACCATCATCTGGCCTCACAGTAGCCAGGGTTTGGGAGGCAGTTTTTCCTGATGTGCTGTCCCGAGGGCTTCTCGAGTTGGTGGGAGAGCATCTATTGCTCACGCTTTCTGGTGAAGAGCTGTTACTTTCATCGTTGACATGCTCGTGGCTGCTAGTGCGATCATACTGGAGATCGACGAAACGCTCCAAGGTTTCCAGGCCCGTCATCTACGATTGAGGGGTTTTGGTGTAGCGCCCAAGGCACAGAAGGTCGCAGTGACCTCATCACAGGCCTTCCACGTCTCCCATGCAGTCTTTTTTGCTCTGCCTCTAAAGATTGACACGGTATCACACCCAGCGAAGGAGAACAGCTCCACCTTGTTCTCGTCGATCCGTAGGAAGGCCTGCCAGTTTCCTGGTATGAAACTAGATGGCTCGACTGGTCTCCGGATGTCTCTACCTCTCTTTGTTCGAGTGTCGGCCTTCAAACTGTCTGGGAGTATTCATCCCAGAGACATCCACTCTGATTGCATGCTGTAGGCTGAGATGTGATGTCGGCAAAAAAAACCTGTGTTGCATAGTCAGAGTCTTCCACCAGGTGCCAGCATATTGGTGATACTGCTCCATCAAGGATTGACTTCGGCTATATTCAAGAATGCTCGTCAAATCCGGCCGGTGGAGTTCTCCACCGTCGTACTCCATGGGGCATCTAACAAGAAAGGCCGACCGGTTGGATATTGACAGTCCTACCAACACAAGCAGTGGCTGCAAAAGCAAGTCTACCAACACAAGCGAGTCCAAGGCTTTACAGTATTTGACTGTTTTACACCTATCTAATTCCTTTTACTAGCCTATTTATCATTTCTGCCATTAAAATAATAGCTTTGTTAGTGTTCGCCACTTATCTGAGGCATTGAGGAAGAAAAAATGGGCCTGAGTGGGCTTGGGACGGGATTTACGTACTTTCCCTTTGTACGTACATCATGTCCAGGAACATGTGGCCAGCTGCCAAAAGCAATATGGCGGACCACCACCACCACCACCACAGCCGCTCCCCTTCGTCACCACTTCTCACAGCAATATAAGGTCTCCTGCACCTAATTTTACCTTAATTATGACACGTGTGCATTCACAAGGTATGCATGTTACTCTCGGTTGTGTTGAAAACTCACCTGTAATGGTCTGGGACGAAATAGGAGGGAATAAGTGCACAGCGAGATGAAGGTGGATCTGCATGGTGTCGCGAATCACCTGACTCAAACCTCCACCCCTTGCGTTTTCCTCTTTTGATTCTTGTAACCGATTCGCGATGCAACGGGTGGAGAAAAGTTCTTTAAAATAGCTCTACAACGTGAGGACTGGCAACATTCTCTTGTGGAGGGATCATATCTTCTAAGCATGCCACGAGGTCAGACTTTTTGCCCAGTCTCATTTTGCCCATCTGTGACAGGGCAGGGGGACAGGCCTGGTTCTCATGAGCAAAGAATTCGTTCGAGATCTCCATCACGCATCTGGGCTGCAATGAACAACCGGGAGAATAGGGAGCAGTCATTCTTGAGCGACGCCAGCTGAAGCGGGGTTTCTTGATTTATCTCTGATGGATAGATAGATATTATAGATTTTAAAGGGGCCACAACTGCGGGTTATTGACGCCTGCTTACATAGGGCTATATTCAAGAACTTTTTTTCCACCCGTTCATCGCGAATCGGATACAAGAATCAACATACGACGAACGCGTAGCTCAGGGGTGGAGGTTTGAGTCAGCTATTGGCGACAACTTGCCATCCCACCCTTTAACCCGCTCTCACTTATTCCAAACGTATTTCTTTCCAAAACCCTACAGGGGAGTTTTCAACACAACCGAGAGTACACATAACTGGAATGCCACGTGTCATCATTAAGGGTAAAATCTGGGCCAGGAGGCCCCTTTTATAGGTGTGTGAAAATTTGAGGAAGCCCGGGCGCGGCGGGAGGTGGAGGCGGCCATTGTGTGGAGCAGTGGTGGCCCGGGGCCCTTCAAAGTACTCGACGCATCCCCTAAGGCCAATTTTTTGCACCCAAAGCCTAGACAAGTGGCGACACTAACTTAGCTATTATTTAATGGGAGAAATGATAATTTCATAGTTAAAAGTATTAGATATGTAAAACAGTCAAAATACTGATGCCGCTTTGGCTCGCTTTGTTGGTAGCCTGTCAATATCCACCAGTCGGGGCAGTTTCTGTAATGTTTCCCCATGGAGGTCGACGGTGGAAAATTCCACCGGCCGGGATTTGACGAGGGATTTTGAAAATACCCAAAGATACTTAAAAAATAATATTAAAAAAAAATTTTTAAAATAAATAAAAAAAATTTTAAAAAAACAAAAAATAATAGAACAAAAGTACATTAAAGCAATAATAAAAAGAATATAAAAAAATATCTTGTTTAGAAGGGAGCCTTCAATAAAGGGAGGCCCTTTATGTCCCGGGGAGAAAAACCCCCTTTCTCCCAATGCCAGGGAGGACGGAGGGCCCCTCCGCCCCCGGACACCGGGACAAAAATTGCTCACGTAGGTCCCCCAAACTAGGACACCGCCCCGCAAGTGCCCCACAGTTAAGGGGACCAAACAATATCACATAAGGAGGGTGGCCCCCTCCATGAGGAAAACCCCCGTGTATATAGGTGTGACCAATACGCAATCGTGCCAAGGCAGTCCCCATCTCCGGGAGAGACGCAGTAGCTCAGTCCTCTATACTTTGGCGGGATGGTGCGTAGGTTATTTTGCCCTTATAAATCCAACGTTCTGCCCAAACTTGTGAACTGTCTAGGATTGCCGGGCGTAGGTCCGTACCGGCACTGCAAAATGTGATAGAGCTGGTCTTCTAGCTGCAGCTTTGCCAAGGCATCAGCTTTCTCATTACCGGCAACACCTACATGTGCCGGTACCCAACAAAAGCTGACCGTTCCGGCCTCGCCTCTTGAGCAGATAAAGCATTCCAGGATGGCCATTGACAGCGGATGGGGAGAGTAAAATTACCATAGTGATGAAGAGCACTACAAGAATCACTAAAAATTGTAAAGAGACATCCGGAAGGAGTTAGAATAGCCATGAGAGCATATAAAATAGCACTTATTTCAGCCGTATAAAAACAGATGAAACACCTGAAGGCTGACGCCTTTGTTAAACGATGGGAATACGACACCGTATCCAAAACTCTTTCGTTTATTTGGAACCATCAGTTTAAAGACAGGGACAGAACCCTGATGTGTGCAGAATCGTGGTCTAAAAATGGGCACGCTCAGCTTGAGGAGGTAAAGACCCTTTTGAGATCGGAAAGCTTTGCAGAAGGACCACTTCTGGGAGAAGCAGGACCGACTCTCGTAGGTCTATGCGGCAGATCCGTAAAGCAGGGAAGGATAGCATTCTCCATAATAGCTTTTAATCGGAAACAAGGGGGCTTTGGTAAGCTATTCGCTCATGGTTAAAAGTTGCGATCATGAATCACAAGACACAGCCACCGGCAAGCTATTGATTCAGGGAGGCGTTGGAGACCCCCCGATACCAAACATCTTAACATGAGGCGACTGGCGTTGAAGATCTAATGGGAGGACACCAGCATCCACCAATAGACTTGGGATGGGAGATGACCTGAAAACGCCCCGGTTGCCAGACGGAACCAGCATGGTGTACCAAATCCAACATCACAGTCGAGTGGGTGTGCACAGAGGAGTACACTTCACATCCATATCAAGCTTCGAAAGGATAAAGGGAGTTGATGAAGATAATCGGAGTGTAGCTCGATCAGCTCCCCAGGCTGGTGTTGCGAGAGGACTTTCGTAGATCCATGGTTCGGAGTAAGTCAGTCTTGAGAGCACGAAGGTGAGTACCTAAGTCAGTCTATTGCCAAAAATGAGTCCTAAAAACCGGGTCTCTTCCTACATATATTCTCTTATCGTAAAGATTACAGGTCTGGGTCGTGATGAATCCCAGGGTTCTGCAAAAAAGAAACCGCTACAGTTTCGTTGGAGAAAAACCGGAAGCTACGATTCGTCGTCTATTCACAAAAAACTTTGCCAATAGCAAGTGAAGTCTTCTCTCTGCAAACCGACATCCTGGAAAGCAGCAAAAGAGATTGATAAATCATCCACGTAAATGTACTAAACAGCCCCTCTGGCAGTACATCACCAATCCATTGATGGCCGCAGCGAAACAGAGCGACACTCAAGACGCTACTGGGGGAATGCCACCTGGAAGCGGGTGTGTTCAGAAGACCAGTATGTTGCCAACTCGAACTCTTAAGAACCCGGTTGCTAGGAAACTCGGAGGGAACACAGGCAAAGGGAACCTCTTAGCCCAAACTCCATACAGAGATTGTAAATACCGTGTCTCCAAGCCGGTCGTAAAGCCTTCTCAAGGTCGAAAAATATGGGTCATCACATGGTGTTGTCGAGAGGCGAATGCCCCCGCATATGGATGACTCTAAGGAAATAAGCGCTTCCGTAGTAGAGTGTGATGCTTACGGAATCCACACTAAGAAACGGGAGAAAAAGTGTTCCCGTTCCAAAAACCATATAAGTCGACTATTACCATTTTTTTGAAAACTTACACCACACATGAAAGTTAGGATATGGGCCGGAAATTCGTCGGTATGTGAGTGGTCCTTCCCAGGACTTAGGATCGGGATCACCACCGCCACGCCCCCGGCTACTGGGAAGGTTCCTTCAATCCAGATCCTATTATAGATTGCACAACAAGAAATCTAGAGCCTCATCCTTAGATGACAGAGAATCGCATTATGGTACATCATCTTGCCTGAGGAAGTGTCAGCGCAAACCTTCATGGCTTGAGATAGTCACGAGGTGTAAAAAGAAATGTCAAGTTTCCCGCCTCTGGATGAAAAATCTATGCCTCTCTGTTCTTGTAGCAGTCGTCCCTTAGCACTGGGAGACGCAAGGTCTGTCTGCGCCACTGACACAAATGGGAAGCAAATTTCTCTGCTACAGTAAAGGGGATCTGCCACAAAATGAATGGCCTGCCTGCCATTGTTGGGTTCGGTGGCCGTCGGCCCTCGGTGGACCAGGCGCCCCCCCTTCGTCACTGGGACGTAGACCTTTCCCGGGTGATGTCGCCTTTATGTTCCTCCCCCTTTCTCTCCTTTCTTAGGGCGATTCTGGGGCCCGGTGAGAACCTTCTCTTCCGTCTCACGCTTCTTCTTCCTTTAAACTTCACACTCCGCTCCCCACGTGTTGCCGTGCGTGGCGCCCCGTATTTTCCCCGCGCGCGTCCCTCTATCTGTGAGTTGCGTCCGCCGCAGGGCGGGTTGTAGTTCCCTCGGTGGGCAACACGCTCCTTTGGTAGGGGGGTTTGGGGGTTTAAGACGGGGGTCCAGTGGGGGCCCCGCTGGATCATCGGCTTGGTCATGCGTTGGCTAGGGCCAAGTGGAGGTTGCCTGGTGGGCACCGCATCGGTCCTGCGGCTGCCACAAAACACCAGACAACCGAAGCGTATACTTCCCCGCTACCCATGGGAGCTGTTAGGTGGAGGTCCTTCCCCAACAGACAGCTTCCCCTCGTTGGGCTCCGGGGGGGGGGGGAGCCCAATTTATAATAATAATCAATAAAAATATTATAATAAAAAATAAAAAATATAAAATTATAATAATAATAAAAAATTTTTGTTTAATCACCAAAAAAATTTTTCCCCCCGGCCTGCCTCTCTCCCTGACGTCCGCTTGTCCTCGACTTTCCCCCTTTGGATCCTCTCACATTGCCACCGGGCCTTTCCAGGCCCGACGTGGCACGAAGCGGCAGCCGCCCCTTCCTCCTCAGCTTCCCAGTCTGGCGGTCCCCGCATCAAGGGACGCGCGGGGTTTGGAGACGAGCCGGGCCCTGGGGGCATTTCTGCGTTGGACACCTTGCTTCTGTCCAACGTGTCCCGGGGCCTTGTTTTACGAGCATTACATGATATTTTCAAGTTTTAGGTGTGGTTCCCGCATCCGTCTTTTTTATGATGACAAGGACAATCAAATAGGTGCTACAAAATTTTGCTGCGCAATGATGAATCCTCTGCTTTGAGGAAGCCACAAAAGGGAAATTGGAGCGAGCATTACAGAGCCAACTCATTCGCTCGTAAATGTTGGAGACGGCCCGGATGACTACATCCCCAACATTTTTTGAAAAAACTACACATTACTCCACCGTCCGCCACAGCCCCCCCCTTTTTGGTACTGGCTTATTAAAAGGGAAAGGGGTGGAAACTTTTTCCCTTGCGGCGCGGTTTTTGGAAAAAATTGGAATGACCCCGGAAGGGGCCACCTAAAAGGTTTTGGCGGGGGGTTCTAACCCGAGCCAAGGCCTTACTCAGGCTGGGAATCTTCCACATGCCCATCACGATGACACATTTTTGAACCATCAACTCACCCAAAATTTTAATACCAGAAAAGGGCGTGTCTACAATACGCCCTCTTTATTTTTTCGGAGCAGAAATACTAAAATGTCCCCGGGGAAAGAGTTAAAACGGTCTAAAAGGTCGGGGAAAGAAAAAACTGATCTTATAACTTTCTACGGATCAAGCCCCCCACCATCAGGATCGGCCCCCGTCTTGAAGTAAACCCTTTATCGACCGCCCTATGCAGTGCTATGATGCACAGTTTTGGGCAGGGGCAAAAGGTTTGTAAATCCTCTCCTCGCGTGGTGATGCTCGGCGTTGGTTCCCCATGCCAACGACTGTACGTCAACTCCCTACTGCTTCCACTCCGGCTGATCACCCACCGGTTCCGACAGTGGGGGATTTACAAATTAGAAAAGAATCCTTTATTTGGCCAACTCCAATTTTTATCATTTGGGAGCGCCAAAGAGAATTTTCCACAGAAAAGCGGGCGGGGGGGGAAGCAGGACCTACGATCCCAGGCTGCTGTTTCCCTTCAAAGACTCCAAATCAGCCTGCTGCATTTCCCACCACCCATTCTCTTTACCTAATCCATCCACCCAAAGGAAGAAAAATTCTCGCTATTGCCTGCGTCTGGGTCTGCTGACTTTCTCATAATGACCTCCAAACCACCTTCGTGTATGATGCCGCCCCAGGGGAAAATGACATTAGTGTTTCCCCCTCTAAGAGGGTCCCGAAAACCCCCTCCTAATAAAAGTCTGAACGAAATCGCAGTTCAATGAGTTCTTAGAGCGTGGGCGCCCTCCGGCTAAAAACTAATTCTGAGCAGGGGGGATGGCTTGCGTAAAATCCCTACGATAGGTGTGGGATACTGACGTGACTCCTAATATACTGCCCCGGTTTCCACCCCGAAGCGGTAGCGACACAGCTCAACAACCCCTGATGGCGAAAGGTTCTCACAAGTATGGACACACAAGTAGTTTTATACCCTCGATAAGCAATCTTCAAGACCCTCGTCGAGAGCTATCAGTAAACCAGAAAATGGTAAAATCTTTGTCAGTAAATCGGATCCCTTTTGGGGGGTTTATACGGTCTCTGCTACTCGCGGGTCCCCGTATGAGAACCCCAAATTTTACCGCCGGTATACGCAAACGCCAACCGACATCTGGGAAGTAGGAAAAGTATTTACCAAACTTCTACAACACAGAAAAAAAATGCTGGGCTTTCAAACACGCAGGGTCTCCAAAACCCTAAAAGGGTTTTTACTGCATCATCTTACGCACGAAAAAACATCTTCAATCCTCCAAAGGAAAAATTCGTGGTTTACGTGCAAATGGGAAGAACTAGTCCTTCTCCAACGAGTTGGGCCCGAATTTTTATGTTTTCAAGAACAATATAGGGGAGGGGAAAGGGGTCTCTGCCCGAAGGTTTTTATACTTTCCACACATCACCTGCAGGTGGTGGCTTTTTTGGCGGTTTTGGCCTTTACCCCCGTCGGGATTTCCCCAACTTCATCCCGCTCAATCACCCTTGCAGGCTGAGCAGGGCGATCCATCGCACAAGACCACACTTCTGCTCAATATATCTACCCAAAAGACACATACCTCCCCAAAATCTTTGGGGTCTTACCCCAGCTTCCCCGCCATTTTTTTCTCCTTTGGGGACTGAGGGGGCCCCATTTTTCCCAATGGGGGTTCCCGCAAAAATAACTTCGACGCCGTGGAATCTTCGACATGATCGACGGGCATCCGCCCCATCCGGAGCCTCCCGTAATCAAGGCAATGACAGATGCTGAGCTCAGGGAACTCATCACGACGGAGGTGACTCCAACTGTCCTCTTCCCAAAATTTCCCTGCCACACACAGGCTGTGGAAAGACACGTGAAGCTGGTGACCGAGGCGGCAAAAGCTGTGTGTGGACAGAAATCGCGAGATGGCTTCATCCGTGCACGCGTCGCTTCTCGACAGCTAATGCCGACGTTCGAGTCGAAACGTGACTTCTCTCACTTCACCTTGTAACTGTTTGTGATTTTGAAATCAAGAGATACTGTAATAATCAAAGTATTTGATTGCATTAAATGAGTTTTAAGATGACTACCTTACCTAGACGCTAATCTACCTATATCGTTCTAATGTCGCGTAGTATTGTCAAATAAAAAGTTGTGAAGGGTGATTAAAAAATTGTTCAAAAATCATTAAATTTTTACACAGTGTTCTATTGATGTATTGGCACTTTTTGACATATCTAGCTAATTGAAATTCAATTTTTTTTATTTTTGGGCCATTTTCACTCCACCCTAATGCCCACACAGGTTAGGTTAGTGTTACTAGTCTGGAGTTATTGATGAGGTTAGATTAGTAATATTAACCCTTTTTGGGGGTCGAAGGGGGGTTGGCGGGAATCTTTCACTTTATAATTACGTTTTAGAGGAGGATCTGAAGGGATCTGTGAAGGTCTGGAAAAAAACTCCGGTAAATATGCAGTTTCAACCAATACTCCTTATTGACCAAACTCTCCTGACATAACAAAGTCCCAGATATGTCAGGAGAGTCCTTTCCAGCCCTTAGGTCTCGCAAGGAGGTTATTGGTAAGGTTAGTTTATGTTAGGTTAGGCTAGGTTATAATGAGGTTAGAAGTTAGTGATATTTTTGGGGTCAGGGGTCATTACGTGAGGGAGGTTTGGGGGGCATCTCTCGATTCTCTACCCTACCTACCTTTTAATTAGCTACGTTTTAGAGTATCTCAAGGATTATGAGTCGGAGAAAAAAACACTAATAAGGGCGGGAAAGGACTAGAATTTTACCAAATTCATAACATATGACGCGGCTGGCGACACATGTTGTTGACGATAGGGATCTTGACTGGTGTATGTGATAACACCTTCGTACATTTGATACGGTTACGTACCTGTGGTATCTCCAATGACGTGTTGAAAAGAGCCACTAGTCAGTATCCGAAGGGCCAACAACACCTGTGTGTGCGGGGGAATGGCGCGAGTCCTTCTCGTCCTCCTCCTCAGTTGGGGCACAAGTTCCTCAATAAGCTCTATTAGCTCATGGCGAGGGAACCTGTAGTGCTTCATCAGCTCTTGGTCAGTTAGGGCGAGGAGGTCAGACGGTCCGCGAAACCTCTCTCTCTCCTCAGGGCCCCAAAAAGACGCCGAGAATGCCTCCATCACGACCGACGCTAGAAAGCAGCTCTCTGAAGAGAGTAATCTCTCCACGAA
>JACEEZ010016578.1:0-5000 GCA_016584305.1 Chionoecetes opilio
AACCCCCACCACCACTGCCCCCACCACCACCACTGCCACCACCACTACACTGCACCACTCCTGCCACCACACCACTGCCCCACACCCCCACCCCCCACCACCTCCACACCACTACCACTGACCACCACTACCACTGCCACTGCACCACACCCCACACCACACCACCACTAACTACCACTACTACTGCCCACCATACCACCACTATCCACTATACTGCCACCACCACTACCACTGCCACCACCACTACCACTACCACCACCACTATCACTACCACTACTACCTCTGCCACCACCACTACCACCACTACCACTGCCACTATCACTGCCACCACCACCAACACCATTGCCACCACCACTATCACTACCACTACTACCTCCACTATCACCACCACCATTACCACCACATCTACCACCACTATACTACCATCATCACCACCACCACACCACAACGTATACCAATATAATCACACCACCCTACTACTACTACTACTACTACTACTACTACTACTACTACTACTACTACTACTACTTACTACTACTACTACTACTATACTATAAGGAAGTATATCAGTCAAGAATAAGCAAAATTAACACACCATTAACACTTATAAACATGCTTAGAAAAGTTACCAAGAATACGAATTGAGAGAAAGTCATGAAAATTTATACATCATTAAGTTTTTTATGGATTTTGGGTCTTATCTACATATGCGAAAAGTTTGGAACCCTCGGATATAACGGATTTTCGGATATAACGTCACCTCCTTCCCCCAATTGGTTCGTTAAAGTGAGGGTTTACTGTATATAGTTTGTAAGGCCTGTGAAGGGAAAATGTTTGATTGGGAGAGTGTGTAAAGGGCGAGAGACGGGAGAGAGGTGTTAAAAAAACTGTCTATGGATGCATAAAAGGTGTATGGGTGGAGAGTGTCAAGGAGAGTCGTGTAGAAGTAAGGGAGAGGAAGAGGGAGAGTTATTAGTAAAGGAAAATAGAAAGTGAGTGTCTATATGGTGGGGTTAGAAAAGGTTAGAAGTGATGGAAGAAGAGGAGGAGGAGGAGGAAGAGGAGGAGGAGGAGGAGGAGGAGGAGGAGGAGGAGGAGAGGAAGGAGGAGGAGGAGGAGGAGGAGGAGGAGGAGGAGGAGGAGGAGGTGAAAGGCTGGAGAGGTTTTGGAAGACGAAGAGTATGGATATCAGGAGAAGGAGGAGGAAGAGGATGAGGAAGAAAAGAAGAAGAAGAAAAGAAGAAGAAAAAGAAGAAGAAGAAGAAGGAGGAGGAAGAGGAGGAGGAAAAAGAACAAGAACAAGAACAAGAAAAAGAAGAACAAGAAGAGGAGGAGGAGAGGAGGAGGAGGAGAGGGTGTGAGTGCGTGAGTTGTGTCTTGGCGTCGCGGGTAAAAGTTCCGGCTTGGTGATCACAATGAATATTACAGAAGTGACTCCCTCTGTTATGGACGCCACGCCACAAACTTCTTATAACTGTCTCCCTCCCTCACACCCATTACTCCCCTACCCTCCCCAACCTTCCCCTCCCAACCTTCCCCAACCACCTCTATAACCCCTCTACTGTCCACTCCCTTTCCCCCACCACCACTCTTCACTCCTCTACATACCTCCTCTTCCTCTTCTCTTGTAACTGTCTCCGTCCCTCACATCCATTACTCCCCTACCCTCGCCTCCCTCTCCCCAACCTCCACCTACCACCCCTACCTTCCCCTCTTCTCCCCTACCACCTTTCTAACCCCTCCATACTGTCCACATCCTGCCCTCCCCTACCACCTATCTAAACCCCTCTACCCAACCCTCCCCAACCCTCCCCAACCTCCCCTACCACCTACCTAACCCCTCCTGTCCTCCCCAACCCTCCCCAACTTCCCCTACCACCTTTCTAACCCCTCTACTGTCCACGTCAACACCATAGGACGTCTGCCATGCACACAAGAACAATGAATCAGACGGTATAACATAAGCCGTAAGGAATCGTATACAAAAACCAAGCTTGTCGATATGTGACGAAAAACGGAATAACACGTCTTGTATGTATTGCAAATTGGATCTTTAGACTCAGAGGAGCGGAATTGGACGTTGTATTATTCATTAAGCGTTTTATGGGTGGAAAAAATGTAGGAAAAAGAGGAAAGAAGGAGGAAGGAAGGCAGGAAGGAAGGAAGGAAGGAAGGAAGGAAGGAAGGAAGGAGGAAAAAGAGAGGGAGGAGGAGGAGGAGGAGGAGGAGGAGGAGGAGGAGGAGGAGGAGGAGGAGGAGGAGGAAGGGAAGATTAGGAGGAGGAGGAGGAGGACGAGTAGGAGAGAGAGGGACAGTGAGAGGAGGAGAAAAAGAGGAGTGAGGAAGGGAGAGGAGGAGGAGGAGGAGGAGGAGGAGGAGAGAGAGGAGGGAGGAGGAGAGGAGAAAAAGAGTGAACGGAGGAGGTAACGGAGAGGAGAGGAGAGGAGGAGGAAGGAGGAGGGAGAGGAGTAAGGAAAGGAGGATGGATGAGAAGAGTAGAAGGGAAAAAGGATTGATAGTAAAGAATGGTTATTGTTTCACATTAGTTAGAAAGGGAACTAGTCTTGTATGTATATGGTGTTAAATATTCTCTCTTCAGCTCTTGAATGAATTGAACTAATCCTAAAAAGGGGGAAATGTGCCAGACATCAGAGGTCATAAGGCACATTCACTCTTCAAGTGTACCCTTTTTCGCACTCACTATATATAACGCAACCTTTATACACGCTCTCTAACGCACCTATACGCTCTCAAACGCTCCCTTAACCTTCCTTAACGCACTCTTTATATTCCTTCTACTAAGTTTAATGTTTTCTCTTCAGCTCTCTAAGTGTTCCTTTTTTCGCACTCTTACTCTCTCTATATAACGCAACCTTTATATTATACACGCTCTCTATTATAACGCACCTGTACGCTCTCTAACGCACTCTTAACCCTGCATTATTAACTCTACCCCTTTTTCGCACTCTTACTCTATAACACAACCTTTATAGACGGTCTCTAACGCACCTATGCACTCTCTATTGCTCCCTTAACCAAATTCCTCTATTAACGCAACCCCTTTTTTCGCACTCTTATACTCTCTATAACGCAACCTTTATAGACGGTCTCTAACGCACTCTAACGCTCTCATAGCCCTCCTTTACGCACTCTTTAAATTCTCCTGAAGGTGGGAACAACGTAGGCCTTTCTGACCTCCTCCTATAGGGGTCATTTTGTGACGTGTTCAAAACGTGAAATGGAGAACACACATACACAAAAACGTGTCTCATTCGTGTTGTGTTGTTTGTTTTGCTCTTTTGATTAGCAGATGAGGGAGAGAAGAGAGAGAGAAGAGAGGAGAGAGAGAGAGAGGGGAGAGGAGAGAGAGAGAGAGAAGAGGGGAGAGAGAGAGAGAGAGAGAAAAGGATGAAGAAAAAAAGAAAAAATAAAGAAAATATGAAAAAAAGAAAAGAAGAAAAGTGGAATGAAAAGATTAAAAAAAAGAAAAAAGAGAGGAAAAAGGAGGAGAGAGAGAGAGAAGAGAGAGAGAGAGAGAGAGAGGGAGGAGAGAGAGAGGATAGAGAGAGGGGAGTGGAAAGAGTGGTGAGGAAAGGTTGTGGGGCCCTTTATAGGGGTTTCAGGGGGGAGGGGAGGAAGGAGGGAGAAAAGGGAAGGAGGGGGAGGGGAGGACTCGGGTCACGCACTCCTCACTCTTTCCCTCTTTTTCCCTCTTCTCTCTCTCTCCTCTCCTCTCTCCTCTCTCTCCTCTTCCTCTTCTCTCTCTCCTCTTCCCCTCTCTATGTTTTTTTTCTCCCCCTCTCTTCTCTCATCTCTCTCTCTCTCTTCCCCTCTTCTCTCTCTCTCTCCTCTCTTCTCTCTCTTCCCCTCCTCTCCCCTCTCTCTGCCCCTCAGGGTGCAAGGTTGGTAGAACGTGAGTTCGCAATTTCAGCGTCCCCTGTGCATTCGGTCAGCGGTTCGAGTCCGCCTAGTTTCGTGCTGGACGTGGCGGCGCTTTGTATATCAATAACCTTGTAGTTGGTACTTGCAAAGTGTCTAGATAGGGTGAAAATCTTATTATTATCTCTCTCTCTCCTCTTCTCTCTCTTCCTCCTCTCTCTCTCTTTTCCTCTCTTCCCCTCTCCTCCCCTCTCTCTCTCTCTTTTCTCTCCTCTCTCTCTCTCTCTCTCATTAATTTCGTGGGTTTTTCTTACTTTTCCCAATTTATTGTCACTTTTTTTTTTTCGCTTTTTTTTTTTTTTTTTCATTTTTTAAACAAAGTGTAATTAAGTGGTGCATTTTTATTATTTTTGTTTGTTTGTGTGTTTGTTTGTTTATTAATGGTTTTGTTATTCCGCTATGTTTGCTTTCTCTCTCCTCATTTTTTTTTTTGGTGTTGGCTGTGTGTGTGTGTGTTTGTGGTGTGTGTGTGTGTGTGTGTGTGTGTGTGTGTGTGTGGTGTGTGTGTGGTGTGTGTTTTTAAATTAAAATGTTCACGAAAGCTTTTATTGTTTTTCCTCTTTTTTTTGTTCTTTTTCCCTCTCTCTCTCTCTCTCTCCTCTCCCCCTCTCTCTCTCTCTCTCTCCTCTCTCTCTCTCTCTCTCTCTTCTCTCTCTCTCTCTCTCTCTCTCTCCTCTCTCTCTCCTCTCTCTTCTCTCTTCTTTTCCACTTTCCTTTTGCCAACCCAAAAAAAATAATAAAGAACATCAAAAAGTAGATAAGAGGAAAAAAAACAACCAAAAGAAGAGAGAGAGAGAAGAGAGAGAGAGAGAGAGAGAGAAAAAGAAGAAGGGAAAAGAAGAAGAAGAAAGGAAGGAATAAAGTGAAAGAAATAAAGATCAAAAATTTTTAAAAAAGGGGATAGGGTGGGAAAAAATTAGAAAATAGAAGTAATAAAAATAATAAAAAAAAAATAATAATAAGTAAGAATAATAATAAGTAAAAAAAAGAAAGTAAAATAATTTAATAATAATAATAATAAGTAATTTTAAATAAGAAGTAAATAAGTAAGTAATAAAAAT
>JACEEZ010016578.1:10000-15000 GCA_016584305.1 Chionoecetes opilio
TCAAGAAATGCTAAAAAAAAAAAAAAAAGGTGTTAAAAAAGTAAAAGAATAAAAAAAAAGGTGTTAAAAAGATGTCAAGAAATGCTATAAAAAAAAAGTGTTTATTTAAAAAGAGTAAATAAATGCTAAAAAAAAAAGTGTTTCAAAAAAGTACAGAAATACTAAAAAAAATAGGCGTTTAAAAATGTAAATAAATGCTAAAAAAATAAAAAATAAAGTGTCAAAAAAAGTAAATCAATGCTCTTGTGTTGTCATGTTGTGAGGTTGTTGAAAAAAAAGGGTTAAAAGAGAAGTCAAGAAATGCTAAAAAAAAGGTGCATCAAAAAGTCACGAAATGCTAAAAAATTATGTTAAAAAAAGTAAAACAAAAAGGTGTCAAAAAAAGTAGTCAGTAAACGGTGTTAAAAAGAGGAAAGTAATGCTACTAAAAAAAGTTGTTAAAAAAGTACAGAAATGCTATAAAAAAAAAAATAGGTGTTTAAAAGAAGTAAATAAATGATTAAAAAGAAAAGAAAAAAAAAGTGTTAAAAAAAAAGTAAATAAATGCTAAAAAAATTAAAAAGTGTAAAAAAAGAAATAAAGAAATGCTAAAAAAATAAAAAGTGTTAAAAAAGAAGTAAATAAATGCTAAAAAAATAAAAAGTGTTAAAAAAGAAGTAAATAAATGCTAAAAAAAAAAAAAAGTGTTAAAAAAGAAGTAAATAAATGCTAAAAAAATAAAAAGTGTTAAAAAAGAAGTGAATAAATGCTAAAAAAAAAAAAAAAAAGTGTTAAAAAAAGAAGTAAATAAATGCTAAAAAAATAAAAAGCTGTTAAAAAAGAAGTAATAAATGCTAAAAAAAAAAAAAAAAGTGTTAAAAAAGAAGTCAAAAATGCTAAAAAAATAAAAAAGTTAAAAAAATAAAATGCTAAAAAAAAAAAAAAAAAAAAAGCTGTAAAAAAAAATAGAAATGCTAAAAAAAAAAAGTTAAAAAAAAAAAAAAAGCTGAATGTTAAAAAAGTAAAAAAAAAAGTCTGATAAAGTAAGCAATTGTAAGAAAGGTGTCAAAAAAAGTAAAGAAATGCTTAAAAAAAAGAATAGGTGTTCAAAAAGAAGTAAAGATGCGAATATTTCTGTCTAACTTTGATGTTTAGATTCCTATTTTTTCCACTTAATCACTCTATAATAGTCTACAAATCTCAATAACAATCTCTACAAAGAATCTTTTTTTTTGTGTGTGTGTGTGTGTGTGGTGGTAGTTTTAAGGTGGTATTTTGTGATGGTGGTGATGTATGGTGTCCTGTGTTATGCTATAGTGATGCGTGGTGTCCTTGTGTATGTGTGTGTATGGTGTTTATATGATAGTGGTATATATGGTGTTATTCCATATAGCTTTTTCTGTGTATAGTGAAGTATACATGATGTGAATTTGGAGATAGAGTAGCAGTGGTTGTGTATAGTGTATTGTGGTGTGGTGTGGTGTGGTGTGGTGTGGTGTGGTGTGGTGTGGTGTGGTGTGGTGTTGCGAGGAGTGGAGTGGAGTGGTGTGGTGTGGTGTTGCGAGGAGTGGTGTGGAGTGGTGTGGTATGGTGTTATAACGTGGTGTGGTGTGGTGTGATGTGGCGTGATGTGGTGTGGTGTGGTGTGGTGTGGTGTGGTGTGATGTGATGTGGCGTGGTGTCTATAGTGTTGTGTGGTGTGATGTGATGTGGCGTGGTGTCTATGGTGTTGTGTGGTGTGATGTAGCGTTATGTGGTATAGTGTTGCACGGCATGTGATGTTAACAGAACCACCACAAGCATGACAATAAGTGATTCTGAAACATGACTTCGAAAAATCTGTATTGCTATCAATTTACGTTCTTATTCACACTTCACTACTAACAGTTTGTACACCATTCATCCTTCATATGTTCCTTCACAAACACCTAACTGGGCCTTTCATTACACCACCACCACCATCAACACCACCGCCACCACCACCACCACCACCACCACCACCACCACCGATAGATATAATATTTAGGTAACCATTACGTCTGCAGTGTTGTTGTAAGATTGACTGTTGTTATGACTGGCTTTTATCGTCAAATTTTAATGGCTATCGAAAAACATTCACGTATCGAATTCATAAATGTGGATGAAAGGAAAAGAAGAACACTGTATTAGCTATATGTGTGTGTGTGTGTGTGTGTGTGTGTGTGTGTGTGTGTGTTGTGTGTGTGTGTGTGTGTGTGTGTGTGTGTGTGTGTGTGTGTGTTGTGTGTGTGTTAGTCATGTGTTTCGCTCATATAATCTTCCTCCTCTTCCTCCTCCTCTTCCTCCTCCTCCTCCTCCTCCTCCTCCTCCTCCTCCTCCTCCTCCTCCTCCTCCTCCTCCTCCTCCTCCTCCTCCTCCTCCTCCTCCTCCTCCTCCTCCTCCTCCTCCTCCTCCTCTCCTCTTCAACTTTGAGGAGCCTTCAACTTTGCTATTCTTTCACCTCTTAACACGTAGAAACTATAGTGGTAGAAAGTAAGTCACACAGACAGCCTCGTTTGGCCAAGTATATAGATAGGGCTGTTGCTGTCTGTTCTTCCTTTGTATTCCTTTGTATTTCTCCTTACTTCCTCTACTTCAACAACATCTCCTTCCTTCTTATTCCTTCCTTCCATCTCCTTCCTCTTCCTTCTTCTCCTCTACCTCAACAATATCTCTTTTTTTATTTCTTCCTTCCATTTCCTTCCTCTTCCTCCTCCTCCTTCTTCTGCTTCAACAACATCTCCTTCCTCCTTATGCCTTGCCTCCTTCTTCCTCTTCCATCAACATCTTCCTTAAATCTTCCTTTCCCTTACCTCCCCTTACCCTTACCGGCCCTTTATTCCCTAAGGCCCTTAAGAGACTACCAGTTTCCGCCTCTTTTTATTAATGATGTGTGTCAGGGGAGTAGCTATTGCCCCCTCTATACCCTTTACCCTTAGTGTTTCCGCCTTGCCCTTATTATGTACCCTTAAAAGACACCTAAATACACCTATATATAGTCTCGATATTGATAAGCTTACAGTACTTAAGGAAGACGAGATATTGATAAGCTTACAGTACTTAAGGAAGACAGGATATTGATAAGCTTACAGTACTTAAAGGAAGACGAGATATTGATAAGCTTACAGTACTTAAGGAAGACGAGATATTGATAAGCTTACAGTACTTAAGGAAGACGAGATATTGATAAGCTTACAGTACTTAAAGGAAGACGAGATATTGATAAGCTTACAGTACTTAAGGAAGACGAGATATTGATAAGCTTACAGTATTTAAGGAAGACGAGATATTGATAAGCTTACAGTACTTAAGGAAGACGAGATATTGATAAGCTTACAGTACTAAAGGAAGACGAGATATTGATAAGCTTACAGTACTAAGAAGACAGATATTGATAAGCTTACAGACTAAATGAAACAGAATATAACTACAGAAAACTAAAATACCAAAAAAAACCAAAATATACCAAAAATAACCTAAAATAACCTTTAAAAAAACCTTAGAAAAAAAACAAAATATCTAAAATAACCTAAAATAACCTAAAGTAACCTAAAAAATACTAGAAAAAAGCTAAAAAAATATCTAAAATAACCTAAAATAACCTAAAAAATAAATAAAAGTACTTAAGGCAGACGAGATGTTGTGTATATATAGGTTGCTATTTTGTTACTCGTGTTCGCGTCTTCATCTCTCCCGCCGAAGAAACCAGAGATTAATGGACAAGACAGACGGTGGAGGCTGGTGATGGAGGTCCTGAGAGAGAGAGAGAGAGAGAGAGAGAGAGAGAGAGAGAGAGAGAGAGAGAGAGAGAGAGAGAGAGAGAGAGAGAGAGAGAGAGAGAGAGAGAGAGAGAGAGAGAGAGAGAGAGAGAGAGAGAATAAGAATAAGTACAAAGGACATGAAAGTTAAGAAAATTTGACTAAAAACGGAAGAAAAAATGATGGAAGCAAAATAGGAGGAGGAAGAGAGAGAGAGAGAGAGAGAGAGAGAGAGAGAGAGAGAGAGAGAGAGAGAGAGAGAGAGAGAGAGAGAGAGGCTGTCACCCACGTCACAGCTGCTTCTCAAGACACTGCTTATATACCCACGTGTCTTGTCTCGCTATATACGTTGTGCTCCAAAATACGTGTGTTTATATAGTTGTCCGTGTCAATGCGTGTCTTTCCACTTTAGCTGTTAAGGTGAAGTGTTGTGTTTGCGATGGTTTTTTGTGTGTTTCTTTAGGGTGTGTGTGTGTGTGTGTGTGAGTGTGTGTGTACGTGTGTGTGTGTGAGTGTGTAGTTCAGGTGTACACTCGTGAACATGTTTGTCACACGTTATGGCACAGCACGAACCTGTCTGTATCATTTACATTCACGTTACATCATTTATGTCGTCATTATTGATTGTTATCATTATTATTAACGTATATCATCACACACACACACACACACACACACACACACACACACACACACACACACACACACACACACACACACACACACACACACACACACACACACACACACACACACACACACACACACACACACACACAACATGCAGACACACACACACACACACACACACACACACACACACACACACACACACACACACACACACACACACACACACACACACACACACACACACACACACACACACACACACACACACACACACACACACACACACACACACTCAACACCACACATGTCTCACTACAACATCACCTTGCCTACACCCAAACTTTCCATGCACGGGTCCTCAGAACACCTTTGTGGCGCTAGTCGTTCATGTCGTCAGATCCATTATTATCAAACTCATGAAAAACCCAAGCGACACGAAACTCGCCAAAAAGTTTCCGAAAATGAAATATGAAATAGAATGTTCGCTCCAGACCGTACACTCCTATGTGTCGGCGCGTGGAGACAGTGGGCGTGAGGGCGGCACTGTGCCAATGCCAAGGTGCGTGGGCGTGGGTGTGGGTACGACGCACGCCCATGGACCACCACCCACAC
>JACEEZ010016578.1:27500-47500 GCA_016584305.1 Chionoecetes opilio
ATTCTACCCTGCATTTTTCAACGTCGTTTATTAGACGTCCAACTCAACAGGAACTAAGTGATTCACGGAGAGATGCCACCGAGCGCCTAACTTCTGATCTTTCTATAATTTCAGATTGGGGCAAAGCAAACCTTGTTTTGTTCAATGCCTCAAAAACCCAATTTCTTCACCTATCTACTCGACAAAACCTACCAGATAACTATCCCCTCTTCTTCAATGACACTCAACTGTCTCCTTCTTCTACAATGAACATTCTAGGACTATCCTTTACTAAAAATCTGAACTGGAAATCTCACATCTCATCTCTTGCTAAAACAGCTTCTAAGAAGTTAGGTGTCCTGTGGCGTCTGCGTCCTTTTTTTTCTCCCTCCCAATTGCTTGCTCTCTACAGGGGCCTTATCCGCCCATGTATGGAGTATGTCTCACATGTTTGGGGAGGATCCACTCATACAGCTCTCCTAAACAGGGTTGAGTCAAAAGCTTTTCGTCTCATCAACTCCCCTCCTCTGACTGACTGTCTTCAATCTTTAAATCACCGACGCAATGTTGCTTCTATTGCTCTCTTCTACCGTTATTTTCATGCTCACTGCTCTTCTGAACTTGCTAACTGCATGCCTCCCCTCCTCCCGCGGCCTCGCTGCACAAGACTTTCTACTCATTCTCATCCCTATTCTGTCCATCTTCCTAATGCAAGAGTTAATCAGTATCTTTACACTTTCATCCCTTTCACTGGTAAACTCTGGAACTCTCTTCCTGTTTCTATTTTTCCACTTTCCTATGACTTAAATCTTTTCAAAAGAAGAGTAACAAGACACCTCCCGAACTAAATTGCCTCACCCCTCTTTTTTATTTTATTCTCTTACTGTCTTCTTTATAGGGACTGGCAACTAAGCGGGCTTTGTGTTACCCATTTTTGTTGTGCCCTTGGCCAGTCCTTTGTGATGTAAAAAAAAAAAAAAAAAAAAAAATGTGATAACGCGAGTGTTTCCAAGGCGGCAAGGGCCCGGCACTTTCCAAGGCGGCAAGGGCCCGGCACACCATGAAGGGGAGCGGCAATGTGGAGCAAGGTCATCTCAGGCATCAGGACACGTAATACTCCATCAGGCTCAGGCTCCTCGAGGCTCTCCCTCCTCCACCAGCCGCGTACCACCTTGTAATCAGGGACTTGATGATACAGGACAAGTTTTAACAGGTCTCTGGGTAAAATCATGCCACATATATTTCTGGAGGAATATATTGGATAACACTACGAACCATGCAAAGAGGCATTCTATGGCGTGCTGTGGTATGCAGCACACCAGTCCCAGGAATTATGCAACGTAAGTCAAGCGTTACTTTCAGGAAGGAATACTGCCTGGAAAGTATAGACATATCTATAGAGATATATACGTTCCTTTTCCTGTACATCTATACATGGAGGTAGTAATTAGGTGCACGCACGCACTTCTCCCATATACGTTGAAGGGGTAGCTAGGGACGCCGCACCGTTTAGCGGGTTACACAACACAAGGGTGTGAGGTTATGCAGCCCACTGCCTTGTTACTGTGACGGAAGACAAGGCTCGCGTCAGGATGGGTCACAGGCGGGCGAAGGGCTCCGCTATTCTCCAGTTGGTGAAGTCCTCCGCCGCTGTGGTAGTGGTGGTGGTGGTGGTGGTGGCGATGGTGCACATGGCGATGGTGCAGACTGACAGTGGCATGTCTGACACAAGGACTAGGGTCGAGGGCGTGCCCTCAGCGCTGCTGTGGACCATGATGCGCTCCGGCTCGAGAATGGTGCAGAACGCTTCTCACTGCCCAGCCTTGCTCCTTCCTCACGGAGGAGGCACTGCGGAGCCGCGTCAGGAAGGAGAGCCTCAACGCCTCCGTCAGCCTGCTGCAGGACCTGCTTGCCTGCAGAGTCTCGGCTCACCCGGATTACTTGAAGGAGTGGATCAATGGATCGCAACCCAACGATCCCCGCGTCACGAGGGTGTGCCGGTCGTTCCCGAGACTGTGCTGGAACGGCATGCTCGTGGACGCCTTCTGCAGGGCGTCCTGCGTCAGAGTGGTGCGGGTGGTGGCGGCAGAGCTTGCTGTGGCCTTGGGATTCCTGCAGGATCGGGGAGCCGGCAGCCACATCATTCCCCTGGTGCGGGACCCGCGAGCTGTGATCTCCTCCAGGTGATATCTTCAGGACAAGAACAACTTCGTTATGTTCTTCGAAAATAAGAAGGAAATTTTTTTTCGTCAGGAGGAGATGGACGCGAGTGTTTTGTGCCAACGGTACCGCCACGACTTGAGTGTGGCGACGCTCCTTGCCCGCCACCACCCTGCCAGGTAAGTTGCCGCGGCGAGACAGGTGTGTGCATGCACCCTGCCACGAGTATACGGGAGCCTCCCCTGTCACCTTGTAATGCCGTGTTCTATGCAGGTACACTTTGGTGCGCTACGAGGACATCGCGCTGCTCCCCCACGCGGAGGTGCGCCGCCTGTACACCTTCCTAGGCCTGCCCTACACCGCCACGGTGGCCACCGTGGTCAACAAACATACCATGGGCTTCTACAACAAGGAGTTTCAGGAACACCCTTTCTCCACCACCAAAAACTCCAGCGCCACCGTGTTCGCGTGGCGGCGCCGCCTTCCCTTCAGCGAGGTAGAGCACATCCAGGAGCAGTGTGCAGACGTGCTGCTGGCGTACGGCTACAGGCCCTTCGCCTCACGCCGCCACTACCACCACCACACCCACTCGCCTCTGCTGCCCCTCCCGCCGCTGTGGGCCACGCCCACGCCCACACCCACGCCCACGACCCACGCCCACGGCCACGCCCACGCAACACCACAACAACTGACCTCGAGGCTAGAGGGCCACCACGGAGAAAGATACTTTTTGCCTTTCCTTGTTGCGAGCCAATCAGACACTTCCCATCTCAAGGCTGTTGAGGATTATATTTCTTTGAAAATGTTTCTTTGGATATCCTGCATATCCTCCTGCATATCCAGAGGTAAAGGCCGATGTTCACTCAATCTCATGTTCGTCGCTTCAAATATATCCTGAAGAAAATTTCCCTCCTCTTCCCCTTGCTATAGGAGACCTTTTTTTAGTGTTGTCACCCCTTTCTGTCTTATTATCAAAGGTAACAGTGTCAACCCCAGGAACCTACACAGTCCATGACCTGTAGGGTGATTACCAAGTTGATGTTTCTCTTGAAAGGCAGGTGTAACTTGCTTCCCTGCACAGAGGTATATGTACACACATCTAAGGTGGTAGTTGATGAAAGTGGTCGAGTGGTTTTGAATAAGGCTTACGAATTTAAGTAATGAATAAGTATGTATCGTATGGGCAAGGAATCGAGCAAGACAATATATAGGCAATAGTTATGGCGACACCGTAAATCTAAACTCAGTTAATTGTTATAGTGTGTTTACCTGGCTAGTAACAATAACCCGGCTAGCAAGCAGGGCAGAACAAGAAGTAACGGATTCAAACTGGAATAGCATAGATTTAAACAAGAAATAGGGAGCAACTGGTTCACAAATAGGGTGGTAAATGATTGGAATGGACTCAGTCGTCAGGTAGTTAATGCGGAGTCAATAGGGAGCTTTAAAAGGAGGCTAGACAGCTTTATGGATGGAGATGAAAGGTGGATGTCGGTAGTGTTAAGTAACAGGAACTACCACGTATAGGTCTCACGGCCTCTTGTAGCTTCCTTATTTTCTTATGTTCTTATGCGTACCTGGGTCATAACGAAGCTGCATCCTCGTCAGACAACAGGTGGGCATAAAAAGTTCTTGTTCAGCCCTTCGAGTCACTTCTTCCCACTCCCCTTGTATGGTGTGTGTGTGTGTGTGTGTGAGTGTGTGTGTGGGTGTCTGTGGTTGTGTGTGTGGGTGTGGCTGCGACTGTGGGTGTGTGTGTGTGTGTGTGTGTGTGTGTGTGTGTATGTGTGTGTGTGGGTATGTATGTGTGTGTGCCGTGTGGGTGTGATTGGCATGTGGGTGTGCGGCATGAGCCTCTAATCACAGGCGTCACTATAAAAAAATCCTGCCTGCACCACCACGGGCGAGGGCCAACCATCACAGCAGCCCTCAAGGAACCTTCAGAGCCTACCTTCAGAGCCTACCATCTGAGCCCTGGGTCACCACTGCCTACATACCACACCGCTATAGGCACTACACTACCTACCGTACACTACCACCGTACACTACCTACACCACTATAGGCACAGATGTAAAAATATATATATATATATATATATATATATATATATATATATATATATATATATATATATATATATATATATATATATATATATATATATATATTATATATATTTTATATATATATTATATATATATATATATATATATATATATATATATATATATATATATATATATTAATTTACTATATATACTTTTATATATCTATTCTATCTATCCTATCTATATCTATATATTATATCTATATATTATATCTATATTATATCTATTATATATCTACCTTTCTATATCTACCTATCTACCTTTCTACCTTTCTATATATATCTATCTATCTATCTACCTACCTATCTACCTTTCTATATCTATCTATCTACCTATCTACCTTTCTATATCTATCTATCTATATATCTATCTACCTTTCTATATCTATCTATCTATCTATCTATCTATCTACCTTTCTATATCTATATCTATCTATCTACCGATATAACCTATCTATATCTATCTATCTATCTACCTATCTATCTACCTTTCTATATCTATCTTTCTATCTATCTACCTATCTACCTTTCTATATCTATCTATCTATCTACCTATATAACCTATCTATCTATCTACCTATCTACCTATCTACCTTTCTATATCTATCTTTCTATCTATCTACCTTTCTATATCTACCTATCTACCTATCTACCTTTCTATATCTACCTTTCTATCTATCTATCTATCTACCTTTCTATATCTATCTATCTATCTACCTATCTATCTTTCTATATCTATCTTTCTATCTATCTACCTATCTACCTTTCTATATCTATATATATATATATCTACCTATCTACCTTTCTATATCTATCTTTCTATCTATCTGCATCAAAGAATTACACCGTTGTCAAATATTTATCTCATTATGAAAGTTATAAAAAGTTATTCCAATAGTAATCTGTATACGCAATTTCATGACACTAAACAGTCTGATATCTTATAGCTTCCTTTCAGAAATCAAGTCCTCTGCCCCGTCAGTTTGCACTACCGGCTCCTTACTGCATGTTCACCTCAAGCGGACGAGGAACAGTGCATTAAGAGACGGTAATGGACGGCTGTCATAAGGAACATTAATTAGCAAGGCATAGTTGTGTTGACGGGTACTGTACATACATGCGTTCTAGTACTGATAAGTGACAAGATTACATATCAGAAGAGCCATCCAAAGTTGCCTTACCTTTTTATCATGGCACAGCAATATATCCAAAGAAAATTACTGACGTCATGAATTAACTGCAAAAGGAGAGTTGCATGTCATCATAAACCTATTGCTTGGCTTCATTATAAACACCAACTTGGAGAGAAAGTGGTAATTATTACTTTTTTAATTATGACATAACAATATATCCATAGAAACATAACAAGAGAACTATAATACTGGACAGCCTTGAGATGGGAAGTGTCTGATTGGCTCGCAACAAGGAAAGGCAAAAAGTATCTTTCTCCGTGGTGGCCCTCTAGCCTCGAGGTCAGTGTTGTGTGTTGCGTGGCGTGGCTGCGTGCGTGGGCGTGGCTGGCGTGGGCGTGGGCTGGGCGTGGCGTGGCGTGGGTGCGTGGGCGTGGCCCACAGCGGCGGGAGGGTCAGCAGAGGCGAGTGGGTGTGGTGTTGGTAGTGGCGGCGTGAGGCGAAGGGGCTGTAGCCGTACGCCAGCAGCACGTCTGCACACTGCTCCTGGATGTGCTCTACCTCGCTGAAGGGAAGGCGGCGCCGCCACGCGAACACGGTGGCGCTGGAGTTTTTGGTGGTGGAGAAAGGGTGTTCCTGAAACTCCTTGTTGTAGAAGCCCATGGTATGTTTGTTGACCACGGTGGCCACCGTGGCGGTGTAGGGCAGGCCTAGGAAGGTGTACAGGCGGCGCACCTCCGCGTGGGGGAGCAGCGCGATGTCCTCGTAGCGCACCAACGTGTACCTGCACAGAACACGGCATTACAAGGTGACAGGGGAGGCTCCCTAATCGTGGCAGGGTGCATGCACACACCTGTCTCGCCGCGGCAACTTACCTGGCAGGGTGGTGGCGGGCAAGGAGCGTCGCCACACTCAAGTCGTGGCGGTACCGTTGGCACAAAACACTCGCGTCCATCTCCTCCTGACGAAAAAAATTTTCCTTCTTATTTTCGAAGAACATAACGAAGTTATTCTTGTCCTGAAGATATCGCCTGGAGGAGATCACAGCTCGCGGGTCCCGCACCAGGTGAATGATGCGGCTGCCGGCGCCCTGATCCTGCAGGACGCCCAAGGCCACAGCAAGCTCTGCCGCCACCACCCGCACCACTCTGACGCAGGACGCCCTGCAGAAGGCGTCCACGAGCATGCCGTTCCAGCACAGTCTCGGGAACGACCGGCACACCCTCCTGACGCGAGGATCGTTGGGATGCGATCCATTGATCCACTCCTTCAAGTAATCCGGGTGAGCCGAGACTCTGCAGGCAAGCAGGTCCTGCAGCAGGCTGGCGGAGGCGTTGAGGCTCTCCTTCCCGATGCGGCTCCTCAGTGGCTCCTCCGTGAGGAAGGAGCAAGGCTGGGCAGTGAGAAGGTTCTGCACCATTCTCGAGCCGGAGCGCATCATGGTCCACAGCAGCGCTGAGGGCACGCCCTCGGCCCCTCCTCTAGTTCCTCTGTCAGCTTTGGGGTGCCCGTCCATCATCATCAGCAACAGCAGCAGTTGAAGCACAATGATGACAAGCAGGGTTACCGCCACCCTGCCAATACACAAGGCGGCTGCTCCTCGCATCGCGTCTGCATTATAACAGCAGGTTGAGGCGTGGTAGTTGATTAGTATGTAGGGAAGGAAGGACGTACTGACGTGTATCTCAGGGCTTGGGTCTAAATTCGTCCATCCAAAGGGGAAAATGGAAGGGAAACTCTCCTTGTGGGATGTGTAACACAGAGGAGGCAGCGCGCTAGACTTCTATTTTTGGCTGCTTGCGGGAAAGCAGTTTTTTTCTCTCTCTTTATGCCCAATAAAGACTAGCATATTGCCAGTTATCATAGTGGCTTATATGAATTATGCGTCATAGCCCCTGTTCACCTGGCAGAGAGTAGGTACGGAGTGAATGCCGAGAAGTTGTGATCTTGAAATCCCGGCAGGAGCTAAGGGTGCTTCACTCCTGTAAGGGAGGATGTGTGTGTGTGTGTGTGTGTGTGTTAGCACTTGGTTCCCTTGTCGCCTCCTCCACTTATGTTTATATATTACTTTTTGTTCACGTTAGAGCCTATAGCGCCTGTAGGCTAATATATTTTCCTTGAGGGATCAGGTGGTTGTCCTTGCACATTCTGGAGGGTCGTGATGGTTGGCTGGAATTTTTATAGTGACACCTATGAACTATAGGTGACGGTCCGTTTTCTGTGATGGTCTACCCTTAGTTAGGCTCATGCTGCCACCTGGTGTTCCCTCCGCTGCACTTGTATATAGTCGCAGTCGAAAAAACAAGAATGGAGCATGCCATGTCTTCGGCCACTCGACGATGGATTTTACATTTTACTCGGCTGATTTTATAGTTGCTCCTTGGTGGGACTTGAACTCGAGACCTTGATCTCTCTTACCAGGCTCTTGTCAACCACGTTAAATAAGGTTGAAAGAGTTGCTCCCGCCAGGATTTAAACTCAGGACATCAAGCTCACCACTCCAAGACTCTAACTACTCGGTCACCGCTCCCCCACTACAGCAGTAATTACTAATACTTGTTTATTGCTACTACTAACCAAATTACTACCTATACTACCATTACTACTAATGCTGCTACTATATATTACTATACCACTATTGCTTTTGATGTGTTTTTTAAGGCGCCATCAGAGCATCGGCAATGTGATGACGCGAGTGTTTCCAAGGCGGCAAGGGCCCGGCACTTTCCAAGGCGGCAAGGGCCCGGCACAGCATGAAGGGGAGCGGCAATGTGGAGCAAGGTCATCTCAGGCCATCAGGACACGTAATACTCCATCAGGCTCAGGCTCCTCGAGGCTCTCCCTCCTCCACCAGCCGCGTACCACCTTGTAATCAGGGACTTGATGATACAGGACAAGTTATAACAGGTCTCTGGGTAAAATCATGCCACATATATTTCTGGAGGAATATATTGGATAACACTACGAACCATGCAAAGAGGCATTCTATGGCGTGCTGTGGTATGCAGCACACCAGTCCCAGGAATTATGCAACGTAAGTCAAGCGGCATACCGTTAAGAAAGGTTATATGTTACCAGGAAAAGTAGAAATAAATTTTTTTTCCTCCTACTCCACGTGCCGCGATGAGAGTCTCAACACGCACGGCTCCTAAACGTTGAAGGGGTAGCTAGGGACGCTGCACCGTGTAGCGGGTTACACAGCACAAGGGTGTGAGGTTATGCAGCCACTGCCTTGTTACTGTGACGGAAGACAAGGCTCGCGTCAGGATGGGTCACAGGCGGGCGAAGGGCACCGCTATTCTCCAGTTGGTGAAGTCCTCCGCCGCTGTGGTAGTGGTGGTAGTGGTGTGGTGGCGATGGTGCACATGGCGATGGTGCAGACTGACAGTGGCATGTCTGACACAAGGACTAGGGCCGAGGGCGTGCCCTCAGCGCTGCTATGGACCATGATGCGCTCCGGCTCGAAAATGGTGCAGAGGCTTCTCACTGCCCAGCCTTGCTCCTTCCTCACGGAGGAGCCACTGAGGAGCCGCATCGGGAAGGAGAGCCTCAACGCCTCCGCCAGCCTGCTGCAGGACCTGCTTGCCTGCAGAGTCTCGGCTCACCCGGATTACTTGAAGGAGTGGATCAATGGATCGCAACCCAACGATCCCCGCGTCACGAGGGTGTGCCGGTCGTTCCCGAGACTGTGCTGGAACGGCATGCTCGTGGACGCCTTCTGCAGGGCGTCCTGCGTCAGAGTGGTGCGGGTGGTGGCGGCAGAGCTTGCTGTGGCCTTGGGCGTCCTGCAGGATCAGGGCGCCGGCAGCCGCATCATTCACTTGGTGCGGGACCCGCGAGCTGTGATCTCCTCCAGGCAAATCCTTCAGGATAGGAAATTCAAGTTCAGTCAGTTTTACGCTCCGAAGGAAGTAGATTTTTTTCGTCAGGAGGAGATGGACGCGAGTGTTTTGTGCCAACGGTACCGCCACGACTTGAGTGTGGCGACGCTCCTTGCCCGCCACCACCCTGCCAGGTAAGTTGCCGCGGCGAGACAGGTGTGTGCATGCACCCTGCCACGAGTAGGGAGCCTCCCCTGTCACCTTGTAATGCCGTGTTCTGTGCAGGTACACGTTTGGTGCGCTACGAGGACATCGCGCTGCTCCCCCACGCGGAGGTGCGCCGCCTGTACACCTTCCTAGGCCTGCCCTACACCGCCACGGTGGCCACCGTGGTCAACAAACATACCATGGGCTTCTACAACAAGGAGTTTCAGGAACACCCTTTCTCCACCACCAAAAACTCCAGCGCCACCGTGTTCGCGTGGCGGCGCCGCCTTCCCTTCAGCGAGGTAGAGCACATCCAGGAGCAGTGTGCAGACGTGCTGCTGGCGTACGGCTACAGGCCCTTCGCCTCACGCCGCCACTACCAACACCACACCCACTCGCCCCTGCTGCCCCTCCCGCCGCTGTGGGCCACGCCCACACCCACGCCCACGGCCACGCCCACGCCCACGCCCACACCCACGCCCACGCCCACGCCCACGCCCACGCCCACGCCCAGGGCCACGCCCACGCAACACCACAACAACTGACCTCGAGGCTAGAGGGCCACCACGGAGAAAGATACTTTTTGCCTTTCCTTGTTGCGAGCCAATCAGACACTTCCCATCTCAAGGCTGTCCAGTATTATAGTTCTCTTGTTATGTTTCTATGGATATATTGTTATGTCATAATTAAAAAAGTAATAATTACCACTTTCTCTCCAAGTTGGTGTTTATAATGAAGCCAAGCAATAGGTTTATGATGACATGCAACTCTCCTTTTGCAATGAATTCCTGACGGCAGGTCTATCCCCATCTTCGCCTACAGGTCTGCTGGTATCAAGCACACACACACACACACACACACACACACACACACACACACACACACACACTTTCGTCACTTTATTTTGCCCTCTTTCCTAATTTCTCTTTTTTTCTCTCTCGGATTTTCAGTATTTGCAATTCTGGCTTTCCTTAATTCAGTCATTGTTCTACCCTGTTTGTGCACACAGAGTCTTTTCTTTCTTATCCTTATTTCCGGACGTTATAGTGTAATTCTCTCGTTATTTCTACATAGAGAGGGTAAAATAGAGAGAGAGATATAGCGAGATAAAGCAGCTAATATTTCTTCCTATGGCAGAAGACGAAAGCCACGTTCTAGCGGGCGCTTAATAACTCATTAACAAGCATTACTTAAGTACAATGAAGTAATAACCATAGTATTTAGTTAGAGATATTAATTAATAGGGTGGGTTGGTGTGTAGGGGAGTAAGAAGAGCAGAGAGCTTTCTGATAAGAGGGCAGGAAGGAAATATTTGCTGTTAGAACGCATTTAGGAAGGCCGTGGTGTGTGACGTGATCCCATTTAATTAATAATCATAATATTTAGTTAGAGATATTAATTAACAGTGTAGGGTGGTGTTTAGGGGAGTTATAAGTAGGTCAAGTGGGAAATATTTGCTGTTAGAACGCATTTAGGAAGGCCGTGGTGTGTGACGTCACCACTGATGTTAACTGTACGATAATTATCGAGTTTGTACGATAATTGGACTATCCGTACGATGTACGCTGCATGGTTGAGAATCTTACACGAAAATACGATCATTGACTGACAAAGGAAATTTCATTATTAAATCATGCAAAAACTATCATTGCACACAAAAAAATCGGTCGATGTCAACTTCGCCGTGTGTGTGTGTGTGTGTGTGTGTGTGAGAGAGAGAGAGAGAGAGAGAGAGAGAGAGAGAGAGAGAGAGAGTTTTGAGTTTGACTTTTGGTCCTTTGCATGACATGGACTTGGACCGTTGTTTGCCGCATTGGAACGCAGATTGTGAGAGGGTATTTAGCAATGTTAACCTTACCAAGACAAAGGTAAGACACTGACTTCTGACGGGAACCCTACTTGGTTCTCTTCCAGCAGCGCAGTGTAAGGGAAAAGGCAGATTGTGTTACTTTCATCCCTACACATGATAGGATATGTCGATGACAACTGACACACTATCATTATAAGCGCCAGCAGACACAGGGGATAAAAGAATAGAGGAGGAACAGGAATTCCTCTTTTCTTTTGCGAGGGTGATAGCTACGTACAGTTCTACCTACCTAGAGTTCACCTTCTTTTGAGTCATGATGTGTTAGCTACTATATTTATTTTTGTTTTATTTAATTGTATTTATTTTGAGAAAAAAATAAATTAACATGGAATTTTGTGTCATGATTGGATATATTATATATTTTGGTGAAATTGGAAATATTTTTACATGTGGAATGCTGAATTCAATGAAGTATAAAGTAATTTACTGACTATATTATTTTACCTAATACCCCCGTCACACGTACTACGCCGAATGAGCCGAAATGCCGTCGAAATGAAAATTCTTGGTATATAGGTGTCTTGCACTGACGTCACGATCTAGCGTCTTCAAGCCAAATGCCGCCCGTCGGAGCGAGCCACTGAGCTCTATGTTCATATAGAGCTCAGTGGAGCGAGCTGGAGGACCAACAAACTCCACTTGCCGCCCGTGTTTGCCAGCTTAAGGTAATTTTCCCCTACTAAATATATGTTTATCAGTATAAAAGGTATACTGTCATCCTCGGAAATGTTTGTTCTGTAATATTATCAAATAAAAAACGGTAAAACACGCTAAATAAATGCCATTATGAGACTCTCAAGAAATATGCATGAACTTAATATTCACCAACTCCAGCTCCCATTTAATATTTTGCTCGAAAACTTTTTACATGGACAATATCAATAGAAGCGGAATTTCATTAGCTTTCCATTGGTATATTTCGTTATCTGATAAATGAATTAGAAGCATGCATAAATTAGCGTTAACTAAATAAATAACATCATGAAATCGGGTAATTTTTCCCGCTTGATGAGGTTATTTATTTAGTTAACGTAATGTATACATGGTTCTAATTCATTTATCAGATAACAAAATATATCAATGGAAAGCTAATGAAATTCCGCTTCTATTGCTATTCTCCATGTAAAATGTTTTCGAGCACAATATTAAATGGGAGCTGGCGCTGATGAATATTAAGTTCATGCATATTTCTTGAGAGTCTCATAATGGCCTTTCTTTAGTGTGTTTTACAGTTTTTTATTTGCTAATATTATTGAACAAACATTTCCGAAGACAACAGTATATCTTTTATACTGATAAACATATATTTGGTAGGGGAAAAGTACCATAAGCTGGCAAACACGGGCGGCAAGTGAAGTCTGTTGGTCCTCCAGCTCGCTCCGACGGGCGGCATTTGGCTTGAAGACGGCGGCATTTGGCTTGAAGACGCTAGGTCGTGACGTCAGTGCAAGACACCTATACCTGGATATTCGATGTGCATTCTAAAAATTCTGACTGCATTCCAAACATTCGGGCCTATATACTTGTGGCCGGCCCGAATATTTTGCTCATGTTCAAAACTTTCGAGGTGCATTCGAAGTACAGAAATATCGAACGGCATTGTTTTGAAAATAAAATAAGTAGTTATGGCCTATGTTTTGAAAATTCTTCATTCCGGCTGGTTCTGCGTGATTCCTGCTGATTCCGAATAAGTGTGACGGGGGTGTAAGGTTGTACGATAATCTGTCTGAAAATACGATAATATTGGTGACCCGGTACGACGGTTGCCGGTCAGAACGTCCACTGTTCAAAACGGCCACGGGTGAGAAAGTCCATTCATATCCTTCTAACCTAACCTAACCTTAACTAATCTAACCTAACCTTACCTAACCTTACCTTAACTAACCTTAACTAACCTAACCTAACCTAACCTTAACTAACCTAACCTAACCTAACCTAACGTGACCTAACCTAACCTAACCTAACCTAACCTAACCTAACCTTAACTAACCTAACCTTAACTAACCTTACCTAACCTAACCTTAACTAACCTAACCTAACCTAACCTAACCTTAACTAACCTAACCTAACCTAACCTAACTAACCTAACCTAACCTTAACTAACCTAACCTAACCTAACCTAACCTAACCTAACCTAACCTTAACTAACCTAACCTAACCTAGCCCTGTGGACATTATGACACGTGGACGTTATGGTCATTCTGAACCATGGACGTTTTGACCCGTGGACGGTCTGACTGGCTACCGGTACGACAATGCGGGCTACAAAAGTTCACCATTCTGTACGTCACCACACAACCCAGTGACGTCACCATTCCAAACACGACGAGAAAGGAGGAGACACTTCACAGAGAAATATCACCTTTTCTCCTCTTTTTGGCCATGGATTCAGACGAGGAGTACCTGTATGATTGTGACAGTGGGAATGAGTCCAGTGGTGATGATGTGGGACTGGACTTTGAGTTGGGAGAGTCCGGAGAGGCCGTAGAGTGTGGTGGGACTCGATACAGGGACGAGGATTACCCTTATGACGTGCTTTCCACAGAGGATATTACCAGGCACATGATTGACTGCATTAAGGAGGTCAACAGTGTGGTTAATGTGAGTGTTTGGGACCCCTAGTGGGACCTCCAGTGTGTGTTTTGTGACCCAGGGCCTCGTAACCCTCTGTGGGACTTTGTAGTATTGTGTGGGACCCCTGGGTGAGTCATACTGTCCTTTTCTTCCCCCTGTGGTTCCCCTGTGAGTGTTTGGGACCCCTAGTGGGACCTCCAGTGTGTGTGGGACCCAATTTTTTTTTTACCCGTAATGTAACTTTGTAGTATTGTGTGGGACCCCTGGGTGAGTCATACTGTCCTTTTCTTCACCCTGTGGTTCCCCTGTGAGTGTTTGGGACCCCTAGTGGGACCTCCAGTGTGTGTGTGTGACCCAATTTTGTTTTTACCCTCTGTGGGACTTTGTAGTATTGTGTGGGACCCCTGGGTGACTCATACTGTCCTATTCTCCCCCCCTGTGGTTCCCCTGTGAGTGTTTGGGACCTTTAGTGGGACCTCCAGTGTGTGTGTGGGCCCCTATGTGCTATTCACCCTCTGTGGGACTTTGTAGTATTGTGTGGGACCCCTGGGTGAGTCATACTGTCCTATTCTTCCCCCTGTGGTTCCCCTGTGGGTCTGGGTGCTCTCTGTATTGTGACCCGGGTCCTCTAGGTCACTCCCCCCGGTGGTGTGGGTCCTATCACAAGGGTATGATTTGTGGTTTCTCTATCAGTTATTTTTTGACGATGCAGCTTTTTTCCTGGTTCATCCCTTTTTAGCCCTTTTTTTCCCTTTCGGTAAAATTCTAGAGTCCTTTCCCGCCCTTATTAGTGGGCTTTTTTCCTCCAGACCTTCACAGATCCCTTCAGATACCTCTAAAACGTAATTATAAAGTGGGGGAGAGATGCCCCCTTCAATCCCCCCTCCCCTTTATATTACACCCGCCCTGGAACCCCAAAATATTCTTACCAACCTAACCTCATTATATAACCTAACCTAACCTTACCAATAACCCCCTAACGAGACCTAAGGGCGAGAAAGAACTAGAATTTTACCAGGTTAGGTTAGGTTTTTTTTTTTTTTTATTTAATTTTTTTTTTTTTTTTTTTTTTTTATATATATATATCTCTTCCCCCACTTTATAATTACGTTTTAAAGGTACTATTTGAAGGGATCTGTGAAGGTCTGGAGAAAAAAAGGCCACTAATAAAGGCGGGAAAGGACTCTAGAATTTTACCTCTATTTGACCCTATTCGCCCTGCTGTAGCCCTGTGGGACTCTATTTTGTTGTGTGTTGTTGGTAGGGGCATGGAAGGGTTATGCCGCACGCTACAGGCAATTCATATCCAGGGGCAGGGGTACAGTCAGTTCGTACACAAGTTGTTTCGTACACCAAAAAATTGTCTCGTAGTCTATATGAAACCATAGTCGGTTCGTACACTCAGCTCAGAGTTAAACTTGATTACTAGAGTTACGAAATGACACCAGGTATGTACGAAAAAACTCAAAATCAGTGTACGAAACTTCTAACAAAACCTGGGTACGAAACAACTTGTGTACGAAACTCCCTGTAACCCCAGGGGCATGTCTCGCATCAGGCCCCCTGTAGCCATTAGCCTCTCAAAAGTCCGCTGGAATGTTAGCAGTGCCGTTCATGTGTCGCGGAAACTTTAACAGTGTGGTGACCCAGTTTAACGAATACAATTGTTTCTACCGTCAATAACACTATAGTCGCCACTGCACTAATGTCGCCAGGCGCTATATATTAATTTTAGCATCACTACAGATTTGTATGTGCCACTGAAGAGGCATGCACAGTAGGTAATAGGTAGTTTGGCTAATATTTAGAACATGATTGTGTCTGGATTTAAGTATTTTTCACCTTTACTGTTTCTATAGGTCAGAACGAGTGTGGAAGTAACAATGAAATGTTGTGCAAACATTAAATTTTTCATAGGTCAGGTTAGTTTGAGGGTTAGGTTAGGTTAGTTTAGTTTGAGGGTTAGGGTAGGTCAGTTTAGTTTGAGGGTTAGGTTAGGTTAGTTTAGTTTGAGGGTTAGGGTAGGTTAGTTTAATGGATTGCGTGTGCAGAAGTTATTCTAAAGCTTTATTTGGCTCTAGTCAGACCTCACCTAGACTATGCAGTTCAGTTTTGGTCTCCATATTACAGGATGGATATAGCCTTGTTTGAATCAGTGCAGAGAAGGATGACCAAAATTATTTAAGGGATGCGTAACTTAAGTTATGAGAAGAGATTGAAGCTATTAAATTTACACTCACTCGAGAGATGCAGAGTAAGGGGCGATCTGATAGAAGTTTTTAAGTGGACAAAGGGATTTAATAAAGGAGAGGTAGGAAAAGTTCTTACGGCTAGTAACCAGGGTAGAACAAGAAGTAACGGATTGAAGCTGGAAAAGCATAGATTTAGAAAGGAAATAGGGAAAAACTGGTTCACAAATAGGGTGGTGAATGAATGGAATGGACTCAGTAGACAGGTAGTTAGTGCGGAGTCATTAGAGAGCTTTAAAGGGAGGCTAGATAAATTCATGGATGGGGATGAAAGGTGGATGTAGGTAGTGTTAAGTAACAGGAACTACCACGTGTAGGTCTCACGGCCTCTTGTAGCTTCCTTATTTTCTTATGCTCTTATGTTTGCTTAGGTTATTATTTAATGCTTTTACAAATGGAGGGTGTTTTTTTCCAGTCAAAAACGTCAAAAAAGTATTTTTAGATATTTGTCATCACTTTTTCGAATTGCAAAAATCACAGTTTTTTGAGGTTTGCACAGGAAAAAACAATCTCCATTAGGAATAGCATCACATATTAAGCAAAAAAATTGAACTTATCTGAAAATCTTGCAACAGTCATAAAGTAAATATATACTACCTTACCAACAAGCTCTCCTTTCACCCATTTTCCAGATTCTAGTAACTTTTTCACCCATTTTCCAGATTCTAGTAACTTTTTCACCCATGTTACAGATTCTAGTAACTTTTTCACCCGTTTCCAGATTCTAGTAACTTTTTCACCCATGTTACAGATTCTAGTAACTTTTTCACCCATGTTCCAGATTCTAGTAACTTTTTCACCCATGTTTCCAGATTCTAGTAACTTTTTCACCCATGTTTCCAGATTCTAGTAACTTTTTCACCCATGTTTCCAGATTCTAGTAACTTTTTCACCCATTTTCCAGATTCTAGTAACTTTTTCACCCATGTTACAGATTCTAGTAACTTTTTCACCCATGTTACAGATTCTAGTAACTTTTTCACCCATGTTTCCAGATTCTAGTAACTTTTTCACCCATGTTTCCAGATTCTAGTAACTTTTTCACCCATGTTCCAGATTCTAGTAACTTTTTCACCCATGTTTCCAGATTCTAGTAACTTTTTCACCCATTTCCAGAATCTTGTAACTTTTTCACCTATGGTCCAGAATCTAGTAACTTTTTCACCCATGGTCCAGATTCTAGTAACTTTTTCACCCATGGTCCAGATTCTAGTAACTTTTTCACCCATGTTCCAGATTCTAGTAACTTTTTCACCCATGTTTCCAGATTCTAGTAACTCTTTTTCACCCATTTCCAGAATCTTGTAACTTTTTCACCTATGGTCCAGATTCTAGTAACTTTTTCACCCATGTTTCCAGATTCTAGTAACTTTTTCACCCATGTTACAGATTCTGTAACTTTTTCACCATGTTCCAGATTCTAGTAACTTTTTCACCCATGGTCCAGATTCTAGTAACTTTTTCACCCATGGTCCAGATTCTAGTAACTTTTTCACCCATTTCCAGATTCTAGTAACTTTTTCACCCATTTCCAGATTCCAGTAACGACGACGAGAATATTATTAAACCACTTCAAATGGGACAAGGAGAAGTTAATGGAGAGGTTTTACGACGGCGACCAGGAAAAGTTGTTCTCCGAGGCCCACGTCGTGAGTCCCTTCAAGACAACGAGTAAATCACAGAAGGTGAGTCATCATCATCATCATCATCATCATCATCTTTCTGTAACCCCTTCACACATCTCTTGTAACCCCATACTTTCACATACCTTCTTCTTCTCTCTGTTTAACGTCAGTTTTTCCCATAATTTTTTATGAGGTTAGACGGCCGATGATTTGCTTCCAACTATCTCTATCCATTGCCTCAACTTCTTCAATGCCCAATGCTGCCAGATCCTCTTCAACACACTGCCTCCATGTCTTCCTTGGCCTGCCCGGTGGACGGCGACCTGGCACTTCCACTCCAACAGCTCTCCCCAATGCCTCACCACCCTCTCCTCATCATGTGCCCAAACCACCTCCATCGCCTTACTCTCAGCACTGTACTCAGCTCCTTCAATCCACATTTTCTTGCCATCTCTTCACTGGACACTTCATCTCTCCATGTGAACCCAGTCCTACACTAAAACTGCATTGATAAAACTACAATACCCTCACACACTATCATACCCTGGCACCCTTCACATTGTTTCTCAATTTTGTATTATAAATGATATTGTTTTCTTAATATCAGATCACTCGGGTCACCTTGATAAAAAAAAATAGGGTGGTAAATGATTGGCATGGACTCAGTCATCAGGTAGTTAGTGTGGAGTCATTAGGGAGTTTTAAAAGGAGGCTAGACAATATCATGAATGGGGATGAAAGGTGGATGTAGGTAGTGTTAAGTAACAGGAACTACCACGTGTAGGTCTCCCAGCCTCTTGTAGCTTCCTTATGTTCTTATGTTCTTAAAATATTGTGTGTTTTCAGGTTACCGTCAAAGCAAGTAATGGCATGGAGGAGTGTGAGATCTGCTTCCTCAACATGCCCTCTGCTGTAAGTATGCAAGGACAGGCATAGACGTGTGTGTGTGTGTGTGTGTGTGTGTGTGTGTTGTGTGTGTGGCACTGTAAAAGGTAAAAGTAAAGATGGGGCCACACATTATGCTGCATGTGGCCTTGGTGCTCATCTCCGTGGCATTAACCCTTTGAGTCAGGAATTTAGGAGTCGGGCCTTTTTACAGGAACTACCTCGTGTAGGTTTCGCGGCCTCTCGTAGCTTCCTTACTTTCTTATGTTCTTATGAGTCTGTGGTGGGTGAGGTCACGTTACCCCGGGACACAGGGCGAGTGTGACATCCGGGTTGTCACAGTTACCCTCCCTAGGTTTCCCCAGGTACCCATTTATCAACCCCGAAAGAGAGGATGAACAGCTGGATTGGCTGGCCGCCGACTTGCCCTGGCCAGGATTCGAACCAGGGCCAGCAGATGGGTAGCAAGGCACGCTAGCCACTACACCACGGAGGCGACTGTAAAAGACCGGAAGTGTTTTGCCCTCAGTACAAAGGCGACAAGTAGACTGCGTAGCTTGATGGTAATGGTGTTTTATATACAGCCAAATTCCCAACATCTGACCTCCAAACATCCGACTTGTCCAAACAACCGACTTTTTTTCACCACCACATTGTGTCTTGTTTTGGCCATTTATTTTACTTCGGTTTTTTTAGTTTATAGAAAACATTGATTTGTGGCTTTATTTATGCATGAATTTTACTTTCGCGTCTACCACTGGATCGGCCTTCAAGAGCTGCATCTTTTATGTTCTATACCATTTTGTCCTTACGTTTATGGTTACTGTGATATCCGAACATCCGACTATTCCAATTATCCGACCTACCTTCGGTCCCCCCAAGGTCGGATAATTAATACTTAGCTGTATCAATTTATTTATTTTCTGCTTTTGATACGGTGAAATCCTCATTTTGCGGGTATATAATCCCCTTCCTATGTTCCCCTATGTTCATATTATTATACTTGAGCACTGGATGGCACAGTGTTCCTCAAGTCCCTTCCCCTATAGCTATTGGAGTGTTCTGCTCGTGTATTTAATTGCCGTCTACTTTTACGTGGGTTAGTAGTAGTTGCCTAAAGTTTAACTACCATCATAAGTGCAACAAATTAGCCTTTTCCTCCTACTCCTACGACTTCTATTTCTACTCCTAGGTCTCTAAAAAAAACCTGACCTAACCTAACCTAACCTCAGCCCAGCATGACGTAACCTAACCTAACCTAACCTAGCGGCCATAACGTCCGTGGTCGAAACATCCGGGTACCACTGTGACGCCGTGCCTGTGTGACGCTGTGCAAGGTAACATACAGGAACTACCACGTGTATGTCTCGCGGCCTCTTGTAGCTTCCTTAT